>JAGFNQ010000169.1:0-23279 GCA_024364735.1 Boesenbergia rotunda
CTGCCTTCGCTTGGTGCCTAGCAGTCCTTCGCTAGGTCTTTGTACCCTAGCATTCCTTCGCCAGGTGCATAGCAGTCCTTCACTAGGGCTTTGTACCCTGGCATTCCTTCGCCAGGTGCTTAGCAGTCCTTCGCTAGGGCTTTGTACCCTGGCACTCCTTTGCTAGGTGCCTAGCAGTCCTTCGCTAGGACTTTTCCTGCACACTTGAGTAACATGTTAGATAAACATTATCTCTTAACTTTTGAACCCTTTTGCCATTATCAAAATACAGGTTCGACTTGGGTGCCTTCTGCACCAACAAGTGTATCCATGTTCCTGTGAATGATTACGACAATAACATGTGTGCAAAGGAGTCCTGAAATTTGAAACTCCCCACATTGACAACATTTTTTTTCCAAATCAACAATGTATGAAGTCCACCATATTTCTACTTCCATTTCTGATTGAGAGTATGGATGAACCTTATAAGCTCTAGCTTTCTCTCTCCTTGAATCCATTTCTTTTGTAGCATGAGGTGTCAAAGCAACATGTCATTTGGAGACTTCCTCTCTACTGTTAAAGAACCATTGTGTTACTTTTCTTCTTGTATTATCAATTAACCTATTTATGGGAAGCTCACGTGTAGACTTGAACAAAGCATTTAAGCTCTCCACATAATTCGTGGTAAGCATTCTGTACCTTCTCCCAGTAAAGCGTGCATTTGCCCACCTTTTAGGGTCAATGTTCTGAATCCACTTTTGTTTTTTAAGCATTGTCTACATTATCATATCATATTGGAGTGTTGTGTTGGCTCGTGCTGCTGCCCAAAACAAACCTAAAGCAGCTCTACTTCCAGTATCAGTTACTATATTACAAGACATGTGGTGGCAACAAAAAGCATGAGGCGCGTCTGTGTAGACTTTTCTAACTGCTGATATAATGCCTCGATGTCTATCTGATACTATGGTCATTGAGTGATCATTGACAGCAAAGAACCTCTTTGTATGCTCCAAAAAACACTCCCAAGCAGACCCACATTCAACTTCAGCTATTCCAAAGGCAACTGGGAGAACATTGTCATTGTCATCAATCGCCGTAGTAATCAACAATACACCTGGATACTTTCCTCTTAGGTGTGTGGCATCAATTCCGATAAGTCTACATAAATAAGACCTGAACACCCTTTGGCAAGCACCAAAACCCCCAAAAACACCGCTAGAACTCATTGTCACCATTCCTGCATAGTGTCACATAAGTTTCAGGATCTCTAGCTCTTAACTCATGCAGATATTGAGGAAGATCTCTATATGCTTCATCATAATCTCCGACAACCTTTTTCAATGTTTTCTCCCTAGCTATGTATGCTTTTCTGTATGATATAGTCACTCTAAATCTAGCTTTAATATCTGATATAATCATACTTGGTTTGTATTGTTCATTATGAAGAAATTGCTCTTCAACAAAAGAAGCAACAAATGATGAAGAGCATGCATGATGATCAGCACTTTCCCTAACAGTTCCACATTGGTGTTCCTTTATATATTTTGTAACAGTGAACTCTACTTCCGCCCTTGCTACTACTCTCCATGTACATGGTTGGTTGAAGCACACTGCTTTAACTCTATTTTTTCGGGTGTCAACTGGGTTATATCTCATATGCTTAACCATGGCAGGTTTGACAAGTGCATCCTTGAATTCTTCTCTAGATGGAAATATCTGCCCCATAAAAAATTCATGCTCATCTCTTGCCTCTACCTCTCCAATTGCCCAGCAAGCAATCGAGAATTCAAAATATAAGGATCTTCAGCTAATGGAAACTCCTCCTCTAAGTCACTGTACTGATCTGGGAGAAATTCATATTGCTCAATCTGCATATCATCAGCTTGAAATTCTACTACACTTGTACTGGGTTGTAATTCATTTGCATTTCAGATTTTAATTTCTTCCTCCCCACCCCAGGTTGGCTCAAAGAATTCAACAACTCTTGTAGAAGAATTCAGATTCTCATCTTCTAGATTACTTGCTTCTTCATTTAGATCAAATGTCAAATTTCTTATAATTATATTATCACTATACTGGGAAGATAATGGAATATTATTACTGGCTAATTCTGCACCATTCCCCATGATAGCATTATCATCAAGAGTATTCCATATTTCAGAGAGAATTTCGTCAACAACATTATCATCCTTGAAAAATAAATTACAATTAAATTTACCAAACTTTGAAAATCATAATCAAGGCCCTAGGAGGGCCTGAGGGCCTGAAATCAAAGGATATCAGGCCCTGGGAGGGCCTAAAATAAAATCATTTTAGGCCCTGGGAGGGCCTGAAATAAAATCATTTCAGGCCCTGGGAGGGCCTGAAATCAAAGGATATCAGGAATGCCTAAAATCATTTTATTTTAGGCCTTGGTAGGACCTGAATTCTTTTTATTTCAGGCCCTCCCATGGCTTGAAAACAAAAGATTTCAGACCCTCCTAAGGCCTAAAAATAAAAGATTTCAGACCCTCCTAAGGCCTAAAAGCAAATGATATCATGCACTCCCAGGCCTGAAATCCTTTAATTTCAGACCCTCGGAGGGACTGAAATCCTTTTATTCAGGCCCTTCTAGGGCCTGAAGTTCTTTTATTTTAGGTCCTCCTATCATTTGATTTCAGGCCCTCCTAGAGCCTAATATAGTAAGATATCACCCGCTAGGTCGATTTCAAGAATTCATTTATCCTAAGTTTAAAAAATTTCAGAGAACCTTAATTATGAAATGCATGACACTGTTAGAGTTCTTCTCCAAACAAAAAAAAATAGTAGAAAGAGTTTATCATGTATAAAGCTAGGTCTGATACAATATCAAAGATGACAATCATATGTACATTACTTTTTCTATTTGTTACCAAACGGTTGCTTGATGATTCTCCTTCAACACCTATCTTCCTCAGGTGCCTTCGTGATGAATCGAGATATGCAAGGTAAAAATATATATCTTCCTTTGTGATGAATCGAGTTGTGCAAGGTAGAAATATATATATACTCCCTGGGGCATCCGAATCACAAAATATTATTTTAATGATAAAGTGGTTCGGATTTCTTGAAAATGTGAATTGAAAAAGTCATTTCTTGGCGGGAGGGGTATAAGAGGAAGTTAACTAAAATAGATACACCCTTTGGTAAAAAAGAAACCATGGTACGTCTTTTGGTAAATACTAATTTTTAGATACGTCCTTTGGTAAAAAGTCGATACACTTTTAAAGGTAGAATGCCAAATCTATACTCATTGAGATCCAAATGCATAAATATTTAAATCCATTACATTTCTTTTAATACCTTAAAACATCATCTAAAAATTTTAAACAAGTATGCAAAAAAAGGTTACAAAAGCAATAGATAATCGTTTTTCTTAAATTTTCGTACTTAAGATGAGAATTTTAAAAAATTGATAATGTTATATCTTAATTTTATTATTTAGATTTGCAGTTGCCGTTTGGTAAGAAGAATAAATAACGGGAAATTGGCTTTAAATCCCTAATGGCAGGTCAAACTCTGCCTTCAGTCCCCAGGTCAGAGAAAATGAGTTTCAACTCCCTGCTAAAACCTGATGCCCAACTGCAACTCCCTTGAAAATGTGTATTTACTTAATTGCCCATGAATTTAATTAAAACTCATATGTAGGTAGCTCAAAAATTTTGCCCGAACCACCAACTGCAACGCCTGCCCTAACTCAACATCGTGTTCCTTCTCTAAAATCTGACAAACAAAGCCGACGTTGATGCATTGAAAGCCAAAATCGAAGAGGAGATTACACCTTTGCAGCTCATTTTTTCGCCCGAAGCCCCAACTGGTAGCGCCACGCCTTCTTGTCGTAACTCAAAGAGGGAATCACAATTTTTCAGTTCATTTTTCCGCCCGCAGCCCCAACTGGTAACGCCACGCATTCTTACCCTAACTCAAAGAGGCGATCACACCTTTATCGGTGAGTCTAAGTTTGATCTTTTTTGATTGAATGATTCCATGAGATTTGCATTTAGTTTTTTGATTATGTGTATTCAATGAGATTTGAGTTTAGTTGTTGGTTGATTGTGAGATTTTGGTGTGTTTTTGGTTGATTATCGAGTTAATGGCCAATATCTGGTTGATGGAGAAAAAAATTTGTGTTACATTGATCTTTAGTTTATATGAATATTGATCTTCAGTTTATATTTGAATAAAATGTTATATTTTTATGGACTAGGTCGAAAAATGGAATCTGGAACTGGGCCTTGCAACCTTGCATTTTTGGGTAGTTGTAAGTGCAAGAATGAGTTGTTTGTGATTTCAATTTTCAGTGGTTGTAGTTTGCTGGATATATTTGTGAGTCTTGGCAAAAAAATGTACGGAGATTACTCCTGAATCTATGATTCTGCAATACATAGTGCCACAGCATAAGATGTACGTGACTTTGAATGACGATGATGATGTCCTGAATATGATGCATCATCATATGTGTTTGAAGCTCAGTATGATCGATTTGAGGGTAGAGAGTAGAAATGCATACATTGGCAACCTAAATTTGGAGAGGTAACCATTTCATATTTTTGATTTTATAATATGTTATGCTACTTCTAGCATAAGTGCATATGATATGGTTTATTTGACACTGCTAATCTTATTTAAATTCAATATCTTTCATTATATATGTATGGTATGCCCTTATTTTATACTTATTTGTGTATGGTTCATCTTAATAATTTTGTATCAAACTGGTAAGGGTTGAGGAGGAACAAACACAATCTAGGAGTGATGATGAGATTGAACATACCTTGTTGCCGAATACTATAGATGCTTGGATTAATTACATTCATGGTGAAGGGCAAACATTCACAGATGCTGCTGATTTTAGAAGATGTGTTAAAAACTATGATGTTGCTACAAGACGCTCATTTTTATATAGAAAAAATGACAACGAGAAGGTTATTGCTATTTGTAGTGAAAGGAGTTGTGGATGGAGAATTTATGCTTCAAAATGTAAAGCAGATGGTATATTTAGGATCCGAAAATGTAACCTGCAGCATACATGTGGTTAGAATAATCTACGTACTAGAGGACATCCTAAAGCTGATGCAACTTGGATTGCTAATGTGGTGAAAGAAAAATTGAGAGAAGAGCCCTCTTATCGCCCTTGTACAATTCAAAAAGACTTGCAAAGAGATTATGGGATAGAGATAGACTATCGCAAAGTATGGAAAGGCAAGGAATTAGCGATGCATGATATTCATGGTACAGAGACGAGATGCTACGATTGGTTAAGATGGTATTGGCATGCTATTCGAGAAACAAATCCTAGCAGTATTACTGAGTGTGAGGTTGATCCTGTAACTAATAAATTTAAACGGCTATTCATTTGTTTTCATGCATGTGCAGTTGGTTTTGTTACTAGTTGTAGGCCATTGATTTTTTGAATTGGACTCATATAAAGAATAAGTATAAAGGTAGTATCCTAGTTGTTGCGTCGAAGGATGCCAATGATGATCTTTTCACAATTGCTTATTCGGTAGTGGATGCAGAGAATGATGATAATTGAGAATGGTTTTGTTATTTTTTGAGAAGTGTGCTACTTTCATATCAAAGTATTCCATTCAATAAGTTCACATTTTTCTCCGATAGACACCCTGGGATTATTAAGGTAGTTGAGCAACTATTTGTGGGTAGTCACCATGCGTATTGTTTGAGGTATTTAGTGGATAATTTTGTGAAGCAGGTAATTAAAACCCTACTTTTGTTTTGAATTTGAATTTGAATTTAATTTTAATACATGTTTTGAATAAAAAAAAAGGTTTTTTTTGTCATTATAGGTATTGCGAAGTTATCCAAAACATAACAAAAAATACTGGTCTTCGGTATTCAAGAAAACTGCATATGCTCCATCTTTGTAGGAGTATGAACAACATATAAAAAATATCATAGACTCCATGCCACTTGTCATAGGATTTATTGTACATTTCCAGCCACAAAGTTGGGCAAATGCTTTATTTCTTGGTGATAGATGGGGTGTTATGAATAATAACATGGCCGAGTGTTGGAATAATTGGGTTAAACCAGCTCGTTATCTCTCTATTGTGGCTATGATGGATCATATACGCGTACAAATCATGAACATAATGCATCGGCGACGTGATTCAACAATGACGATGGTTAAGGAATTAAGTCCCAAAAAGGAGAAGGTTATTGCTAGTGTTTATCTTGAATCCCGAAATTTGAGAGTGCATCGGTCATGTAATTGGAGGTTTGAGGTAGTTGATGGGGAAAAATCCTTTGCTGTTGATTTAATTGATAAGAGTTGTTCGTGCAGAGCTTGGCAGATCATTAAGCTTCCATGCAAGCATGCTTGTGCTGCTATTGAGTCAAAGCCAATGTTGTTGTATGAATTCTGTGATCAGTATTTCAAGATTGGAATGTATCGCCAAGCATACAAAGGAATTATTAATCCAATCCCAACTGTTGACATTAATGAGTCAAATCTTGATGAAAGAAATGTAATCAATGCTCTAGATGTTCGCAGTCAGCCATGTTGTAGGAGGACTAAGAGAATACCATCACAAGCTGAAACACGTGCGTCAAAGTGCAGTCGTTGCCATAAGAAAGGTCACAACAGGCGAAGCTGCAAAGAAGCTGTAAACTAGCTGTTATGCTCAAAATTATGTATGTTTGATTTGTTTGTAAACACTTGGTTTTATTTTTGCAATCATACTCTATAATTTGTATGGGTAGTATGATACTTTTTGATATACACTTCTACAGGAAAGAGAGATTGCTAGAAGGGGAATCAAGCAGGGTCTTGCGTTCGAGAAAGCAGACATGTATCAGTGGCAGCGTTGGTGATTTACGTATTGGTTCTGGTTGAATGGTGGCAGCATTGGTGTTTTCTGGGGCAGGAAAAAATTGTGCAATATGTTTATGAACTTTGTATCATGTGTCAGTTATTATTGTGCACTATGGTTGTGTGGTCGAAACTAATGGTTGTATTTTTGGTATTTGTGACTTTGTATCATGTGTCAGTTATTAGTATGTTTATGAACTTTGTTAGGTACTTTGCAATATGTTGTATGTAGTTTGGTTGAATTTGTGAGTTTGATGGACTAATTCTGCCAGAAACTTGAGTACAAATTTGTGATTGTTTTGTTTTATACAAGAATTGGTTTGTCTGAAGTTGATGTGTAGTTGTTATAGTATATACTATAGTTGCGGAGTGGAAACTTATGGTTATAGTTTATGTGACTTTGTACCATGTGTTAGTTATGATTATGTTTATGAACTTGGTTAGGTAACTTTGCAATATGTTCATATTTCTTTGCTTGAATTTGTGAGTTTCATAGACAAAATCTGCTAGAAACTTGAGTACAAATTTGGATAAATAAGGTATATGGTATGTTTGATGGTTCTGTTTTGTAGAAGAATTGGTTTGTCTGAAGTTGATGTTGTGGAGTGGGAACTTATGGTTGTATTTATAGTTTCTGACTTTGTATCATGTGTTAGTGCCAAAATATCCCCAATAACAAGTGGTCAAATGCCCCTAAAGTGTGTTTATAGTTTCTGACTTTGTATCATGCCCATACTAATTAATGCATAACTTGCGTCCCAATGTACCTGTAAGTTCAAATAGCTCATTCATGGAAATATATAGTTGAAACTGAGTCAATTGAATATGTACTCTAATCAATATAACATGCGTCCCAATTAAGTATACTTGATTATGAGCCAAGTATACTCAATTTTTCTCAGACACATACTTGAATTTGGATATCTCGTACCTAATTATCTTAAATATATACCTGATTCTGAGACAATTGTACTTGAATTTTTGAGCCATTGAGAACTAAAGTGGGAGTCTCGTACCTGAATACTCAAATTCTGGTCAAGTATACTAAATTTGTTCAGACACATACTTGATTTTGAATATTTCGTACCTAATAATCTAAGGTATTCACTCTCATACTAGGTTGTCTATGGTCATGATAACCATAAAGCTCTATTGTGTATTTTCATACATAATAATCTGGAAAATGTGCCCTAATCGATCATGGGAAGCACTTATTGGAGCAGTAGTGTCATTAACCTTAATCCTTATTATATTATCAAGAAACAATGGAATGTGTACCTGATTTTTTGAGAAAAGTACCTCATTCTATTGAATATATACCTGATTTTGAGCCAATTGTACTTGATTTCTTGAGTCATTGAGAACTCAAGAGGGAGTCTCATACCTGAATACTCAATTTCTAGTCAAGGATACTCAATTTGCTCAGACACGTACTTGAATTTGGAGGTTTCGTACCTAATAATCTGGCTAATGGACCCTAATCAATTATGGAAAGCAATTAACCTTAATCCATATCATATTATCATGGAAATAAGAAAGTATCTCGATAAAAAAACTCACCTTCACCAACACCTTCTAGGATTTGATTGTAGTTGTACACCACATAAGGTAATGTGAAAGACAGATAGATGCATTTTTCTTTTCTACTTCTAAGGTATTCACTCCATGCTAGGTTGTCTATGGTCATGATAACCATAAAGCTCTATTGTGTATTTTCATACGTAATAATCTGGAAGATGTGCCCTAATCGATCATGGGAAGCACTTATTGGAGCAGTAGTGTCATTAACATTAATCCTTATTATATTATCAAGAAACAAGGGAATGTGTACCTGATTTTTGAGAATAGTACCTCATTCTATTGAATATATATCTGATTCTGAGTCAATTATACTTGATTTCTTGAGCCACTGAGAACTAAAGATGGAGTCTCGTGCCTGAATACTCAATTTCTGGTCAAGGATACTCAATTTGCTCAGACACGTACTTGAATTTGGAGATTTCGTACCTAATAATCTGGCTGATGGACCCTAATCAATTATGGGAAACAATTAATCTTAATCCATATCATATTATCATGAATTTTGCTGAAGACACATACTGGAATATTTGCTGAGACACATACTCAAATTTGGATATTTCGTACCTAATAATCAATTTCAGACCTTAAAACTCAAATTGTGTACCTGAATTTTTTAGAATAGTACCTCATTCTCGAGAATATATACTTGATTCTGAATTAATTGTACTTGATTGTTTTTAGCAGTTGACAACAAAAGATGGAGGCTCGTACCTTAATACTTAATTTAAGTACATGTATACTCAATTTGCTTAGACACATACTCAAATTTGAATATTTTGTACATAATAATTAATTTCAGACCTTAATACCCAATTTGTGTACCTGAATTTTCGAGAATACTACCTCATTATCTATAATATATACTTAATTCTGAATCAATTGTACTTGATTATTTTTAGCAGTTAACAACTAAAGATGGAGGCTCGTACCTTAATACTCAATTTATGGACATGCATACTCAATTGCTCAGACACATACTCAAATTTGGATATTTCGTACCTAATAATCAATTTTAGACCTTAATACCCAATTTGTGTACCTGAATTTTTTAGAATACTACCTCATTATCTAGAATATATACTTGATTCTGAATCAATTGTACTTGATTGTTTTTAGTAGTTGACAACTAAAGATGGAGGCTCGTACCTTAATACTCAATTTGTGGACATGTATACTCAATTTTCTCAGACACATACTCAAATTTGGATATTTCGTACCTAATAATCAATTTCAGACCTTAATACTCAATTTGACAACTAAGGATGGAGGCTCGTACCTTAATATTTAATTTGTGGACATGCATACTCAATTTGCTCAGAAACATACTCAAATTTGGATATTTCGTACCTAATAATCAATTTCAGACCTTAATACTCAATTTGACAACTAGGATGGAGGCTCGTGTTGAGGCAATCTGTGATCCGGAGTGATCATGTGTTTTGATGTTTGGGCAAAGGGTTTAAGTTAGGCTTTCTCTTGTGTACTAATATGTGTATGTGAGTGTGCAGGTTGTACAGGTTTACACATATTGACTTGGCTGGACGGCTTCGGTATGGTGAAGGGTTGCATGGAGACAAGCTGGAGGCTTGTGTGCACCCGAGGGACCTGATATAGCAGGGATGATGAGCCGAGGGGCACGGACTTCGAGGAGTACATGAAGGATGGCATGGAGAGAAGCTGGAGGCTTGTGTGCATCCGAGGGACGAGGGCCGAAGATGAAGAGGGCGCGAAGGCAATAGTCAAGGCTGCTGGTGAAGAGTCAGCTGAGGCAAGGGACAAGAGCCGAGGGAGGAGGACTCCAAGGGCAAGCCGGGAAGTGGACTTCAAAGGGCACACGTGAAGGGTGGCATGGAGGCAAGTCGAGGACTTGCATGCGCATCCGAGGGACGACAGCCAGTGGAAGAGGACTTCAAGGGGCAAGCAAAAGGAGTGGACCTGAAGGCACGCATGGAGGAGGGTCAAGAGAGTGAGTAGGAGTGCTGTTGTAAGCTGGGCAGTCAACTGGGGGTTGTCCAGTAGACTGCCAAAACTCACAATAGGTTCTGGACCCTGAACCAGTCGACTGTCATTTTGGCAGTCGACTGGTAAGTCACCAGAATTCGAACGTTGGGATGGTAACGGTCGAATCTGAGTGGTGGCAGTCGACTACCCTGGGACCAGTCGACTGCCAGCGGGTTTTCCAGCCTGAATTCTATTTAAAGAGGACTCGGTTAGGGCTGGTTTCCTTGACGAAATTCGCTTGGGCAAAGTGAGTTAGTAGTCTTTTGTGCCCAGATCGTGTCCAAGGTATTGTGGCGAGGTTTCTCCACCCATAAGGAGTGACGATGGTTAGCCGGAGGATATCCGGGGAGTGATCCACCGACGGATTCTGGGATTAGTCACCCGACCGGGGTGGATACCAAGTAAATAGATTTGTTAGCAGTGCTTTCTATGTTTTTATTGTTTATTATTATTGTTTCCGCTGCGCATACTAACAACGTAGGAAGAACAAGCCGAAAATCACTATTCACCCCCTCTAGCGTCCAGAACGATCCTATCAGATGGTATCAGAGCCAAGGACCGCTCTTGATCAGACTAACCGCCGAGGGAGCACACGCTAGAGGGAAAAGAAAATGAAAGATAAGTTGGGGGACAACATCTACATTCCGCCGGCCTACGACCATGACGATTTCGGGTATTGGAAGTCACGGATGGAGACGTGGTTCGGAATGGAGTGGGACCTTCGGATTGCGCTTGAAGAGCCCTTCGAGATTCCAAAGGATAAGCACGGGAAGAGGCTTAGACCTAGATATTGGAATCAAGAACAAGAAAATCAATCCAAGGCGAATAAAAAGGTAATTGATATATTGCTTAACATTTTGCCTACTAATGTTTTGAATGGTGTAGGAGCATTTGAAAATGCACACGATCTATGGAAAAAAGGTAGAAGAAATCCATAAAACCCCTACACGAGATCAATTAGTGGAAGCGGCCGAGGAGGTAAACTCAACAGCCCACGAAGAGGAGAAAAAGGAAGAAGAATCATCTACCTCCTCAAGTGAAATGGAAGAAGAAAGTGAGAGGTCCTCCACCTTATCTAGAGAAGAAAAAGAAGTATCAATTTCAAGAATTGAGGGGGAGGAGAGATCCATTTCCATGCCGGAGCAAGAAAAAGCTCCAACCTCCACTAAAGCCAAGACCAAGGACCATATCACATGTTAGTGATATGAGAAAAGTATCCTAAGGCAATCGCCTTATGATTGTAATCATTTATTTTAATAAATGAATATTCACTATTTGAGTATATATATTTATGTATTTGATTGAGATCTTAAACTCATTTACTGAATGTCCGCAATACAATTCACAACATGAGAGAATTTGTGATGAATTCACAACTAGTGATTATCTCTACATGTGCAATTGTGAAGTATTGAAATTGTCCCTAGTCGATGAATTGATAAATACGGACACTATCAATTCTGTTGAGACTAGCATGGGTTATTCTCTAATCAGCTGATTCTCACTGGCTGGTGACATTGGGATGTCCGGAGATAAACATGAATGCTAGTTAAGGGAACTAGTTCATTGGAGTGACTGGCTGTAAAACTTCATATGATAGTCTACATATAGATATGTCAGTGAAGTTCTTACTGCAGCTTAAGTGCGATGTTCCTTTGACTTGCGGTGTTCAAGTCATCTTGGTCATGGAGACTTATACTTTGACATCTTAAGCAAGCATCTCCAAGGAGGTGTGGACCCAGGATAATTGGGTATAAGCCGAAGTGCCCGAAGATGTTTGAACAGCCTACAAAGGATTCACCACTCCTTGCGAGGAGATGTATACCCAAGGCCTATCGTCGGATTGTTACTCGAAGCCTCTGGCCAAAGCATGACATGTTCAGAGTATGAGTCTCTTAGATACATGAGAGTAATTAGAATCCGTAGGACGAGAAAACATTACTTGGGCTAGGTGTAACGTAGTCAGCCTAGTGGGGACTGACACACATAGACTATGTCCTGAACCAAGTGGATGTAAGATGGTGAAGGGAATGGGGCACGATTCATTATAGCTGCTGAAGGGTTTCAGAATTATTTCTGAGGTCAACCGTTGATCATTCAATTAATTGGGGATCATGATGTACTACTAGGTGCCACTCATGATCGTTCTATAATTGATTAATTATAGACGGCCAACATAAATCGAAAGCCTATTTAATCACACGCACTACGAGTAATCCGAGGGATTTAAAACGAGTTAAAAATTGGATTTTCCAATCAAGAGAGATTAGATTTGGTTGAGCCAAACGATAAGTCGAATCTAAATTTTTCAGAGACGCATCGAAAGCGTAAAATGGCAAAGTCTTTTGAAGACTTAATAGATGAATTAAATGAGTTTAATTCATTGGGGCGTGGCTTGGATAGGCCGGCCAAAGAGGGTCCCCACCCTCTTTGCTTGGCCGGCCACAACAAAGGAGAAAACCAAATTGTTTGGTTCAATTTATAAAATAAACCAAGTGTGGTTTATTTTATAAAATTATGGATGATATAAATTTTATATAAACCAAGGTTTGGTTTATTTTTTATGAAAATTAAAATGAACCATGGATTGATTTATTTTATTTTATGAAATCAATCATGGATTGATTTACCATGATAAAGAAATTTATATAAAGAAATTTATATAAAATTTATTTTTCATGGAAATTAAAATAAACCATGGATTGGTTTATTTTATTTTATAAAATCAATCATGGATTGATTTACCTTGATAAAGAAATTTATATAAAGAAATTTATATAAAGAAATTTATATAAAATTTATTTTTCATGGAAATTAAAATAAACCATGGATTGGTTTATTTTATTTTATAAAATCAATCATGGATTGATTTACCATGATAAAGAAATTTATATAACGAAATTTATATATAAAGAAATTTATATGATAAATTTCTTATGAAAATTTATTCCATAAGAAAAGGAGACTTGGTTGATTTTTATCATGAATTAAAATATGATTTTAACTATGATATAAAATCAAGACTTGGCATGATGGAATAAGTCATAGAAAGTTTATATGATAAATTTCTTATGAAAATTTATTCCATAAGAAAAAAGAGACTTGGCGGTTGAGAGGCCACTATATAAAGGACCCAAGGCAAGGCTTGGAATAAAATTCGAAATAATCCAAGTATTCTTGCCTAGGCTCTCTAGCCCTCTCCTCCCTTCTTCCTCTTGGCCGGCCACACCTCTCCTCCCTTCTTCTTGCCGCGAGCACAAGGAGAAGCACCGAGGCGACGAAGTTCTTCCGTTGGGACGATCTTCCTCTCCGGCCATCATCACCTTAGGATTGGGCGCAAGTCATCTTCCTCCTTCTCGCCGGAATTGTGATTCCGGCCAACCTTGGTGGTGAGTTTTTCCGATATGATTACTTCTCTCTTGGTTCTCTTGTCGCGTTCTCGGAGAATCTAGTAGTTCTTGAGAACACGAAACTCGTGACTTTGCGAAGTCTTCCCGAAGAAAACTCAGCGTGGACGCGAATAGAGGCGGAGCTTCCAAGGGACGCTTACAGTTGGATCTCGTCCCTTTCTTCGAGTTACGCGAGGTAACAAGTAAATTAGTTTACGTTTCTGCAAAATTTTAAATATATGATCATGTCTACACAACATAAGGTTGCATGCTTAGATGTGTGGTTAAATAATTTGAGAAATTATTTATGCTAAACCTTCCGCTGCACGTAATTAATTTTAAAAATTACGAACCCGCATCCATGTCAACATGCACCCGGTCCCAACATCACATGCTTTGGATGCAACGAAAAGGGGCACTACAAGAACAAGTGCCCGAAAGGTAAGAAGGAGGTACTCTCTAAACCCGGGTCCATTCAATTTAAATCTAACATGAATTGTAGGAATGGAGAAGCCCAAGAAAAGAAAAATAAGATTCGATGCTTCACATGTGGAGAGCTAGGGCACTACCACACCAAGTGCCCTAGAAAAAGTGAACTAAAGAAAATGGAGCACTTGAGGAGATGGGAGAAAGAAGAAAGGAAGAAGAGAAGAAGCTCACATCAAGGAGGAACGCCAAAGGTAAGGAAGGTAACTCCAACCTTAAGCCAAAATGTAATTCTAATTCAACTTCCTCCATGCATGATAAAAATAGAATTAATTATACATCCATGCATGCTAGGATTAATGAAAATTGCTTAATAGTGCACAATTTCAGATTTAAATATAATGATAGGACTAGGGTTAACAAGGTAGATCAAAGCCCTAGGAAAAGCATGCATCATGATCAACCTAGAACCTTTGTACCTAAGGAACAAGACACTAAGCCCAAGAAGGGAAGGAATGTGCCTAGAAAGGAGGGTAGGTCTAGGAATGTTCAAAGTGGACATATGGATTCTAGGTTTAGGAACCTAGAAAGGGAAAATCAAGCTTTAAGGGAAAAGCTTGATAGGTTAGAGAAAACCCTAGAGAGATTCACTATTGGATCTAAGGGTTTAGATACGGTGTTGGGTGGGTTAAACCGCACCAATGATAGATCGGGGTTGGGATACCAGTCTAAGAACTCTCATGCCAAGGGAAAGGAATATGCTAGGGTAGCATATGATCATGGCAAGAAGGGAGAGTCCAAAAATGGCAAAGGGGTGTCATTTGAAGGTAAAAAGAATTACTTAACCAAAGACAAAGTGTCCAAGGTTAAGAAGGTTAGATTTGTAGGCCAAGAGTCACCGGGGGAACACCGGTGTGGTCTAGTGGTTATTGAGTCACCTAGGGAGGTGGCTAGGGCTAAGAGCTCAAGGGGAGCTCTAGAATCCTTTAGGATATATGTTGAATGGACCTTGGGAGAGGGTGCTCCTAGAGGTCTAGATGGACCATGGAGTGTGCCAAAAGAATTGGAGACGGACTTGAGTCTCAATTCTTGGGCTTTGGCACGGGGTTTTTGAGTTTCATGCATGGAAATATGACATTAGGGTCATATTGCATGAAAAATTGGTTTTTGATGTGTAATTTCCATGTAAATCAATGCTAGAGATGCATTGTGGGTTGGTATTGGCAGTAACATCAAGAGGAAACCAAAACTAGGACTTTAGATCAAGAGTTTATTGAACTTTTTAGCTAGTTTTGGGTTTTATGTCAAACTTGGGAATGGTGATAGATACATTTTGGAATGTATTTTTCCCAAGTAGGTATGGGTACCACAAACCTCTCCACAAAATTTGGGAATTTTTGGAGATTTGTGGAATTTTTGGCGCATTTTTGAATTTCGTCAGAAATGTTAAAATTTCAGACTTTCAGAGTATCAGTCGACTGCCAGGGGGGCAGTCAACTGGTCAATGCTGAGTTTTGTATCAGCAGCTGGTTTGGTGTCCAAATGATGTAAAACAAGTGTATGGGGGGCTAGTACACTATGTTTAGGATTGTTGGGGATTAAAAGAACCGATAATTGGGTTATTATTAAGTTCTTTTTTATGTTAGGCAAAGGGGGAAAAGTGTTGGGTTTAAGTTGGGCAACCAAACACTCCTTTGCTAGGAACCCTAGGTTTAGGGGAGCTATGATTAAGGGAGAGCATGGTTGCTCCATTCTTGGCGTAAGGGGAACCTGGGAGAGGTTCTTAAAAAGCCTTTGTAAGTCCAATGTAGAGGGAGCTTGGGAGAAGCATTAAAAAGCCTGTGAAAAATCCTAACTTGAAGGGTTAGGTGCTGAAAAGTCCTAACCTGGAGGGTTAGGTGTAGAAAATTCCTAACTTGGAGGGTTAGGTGTAGGATGCCTTGGGATAGAATCCATGTATGCATTGCATATGCATTTGCTTAGCATTATTTTTGCTATTGACTACTATTTTGTTTTCCCTAACTTAAACGTGTTGCCAAACATCAAAAAGGGGGAGATTGTTGAGGCAATCTATGATCTAGAGTGATCATGTGTTTTGATGTTTGGGCAAAGGGTTTAAGTTAGGCTTTCTCTTGTGTACTAATATGTGTATGTGAGTGTGCAGGTTGTACAGGTTTACACATATTGACTTGGTTGGACGGCTTCGGTATGGTGAAGGGTTGCATGGAGACAAGTTAGAGGCTTGTGTGCACCCGAGGGACCTGATATAGCAGGGATGATGAGCCGAGGGGTGCGGACTTTGAGGCGTACGTGAAGGATGATATGGAGAGAAGCTGGAGGCTTGTGTGCATCCGAGGGACGAGGGCCGAAGATGAAAAGGGCGCAAAGGCAATAGTCAAGGCTACTGGTGAAGAGTCAGCTAAGGCAAGGGACAAGAGCCGAGGGAGGAGGACTCCAAGGGCAAGCCGGGAAGTGGACTTCAAAGGGCACACGTGAAGGGTGACATGGAGGCAAGTCGAGGACTTGCATGCGCATCCGAGGGACGACAGCCGGTGGAAGAGGACTTCAAGGGGCAAGCAAAAGGAGTGGACCTGAAGGCACGCGTGGAGGAGGGTCAAGAGAGTGAGTAGGAGTGCTGTTGTTATTGATGCAGTCTGACCCTGATTGTTGTTTTGGTGTTGACACCGATTTTAGTTTAGGTTGATGATTATTGATTATGATTAAGTCCTGATCGGGGATCAGGCATGGTATGGATTATGATTAAGTCCTGATCGTGGATTAGGCTTGTTATGGAAAATCCTGTCTTGGAGGGCTAAGTGTTGGAAAATCCTAACCTGGATGGTTAGGTGTGGTAAATCCTAGCTTGGAGGGCTAGGTATTGAAAAGTCCTAATTCGGAAGAGGTGGGTGAAAAGTTCTAGCTTGGAGGGCTAGGTGAAAAGTCCTAACTTGGAGGGTTAAGTGCAAATTCCCATCTTGGAGAGTTAGGTGAAAAAGTCCTGGCTTGGAGGGTCAGGTCCTAGCTTGGAGGGCTAGGTCTGGAAAAGTCATAATTCGGAAGGGTTGGGTGAAAAGTCCTAGCTTGGAGGGCTAGGAGAAAAGTCCTAACTTGGAGGGTTAGGTGCAAATTCCTAACTTGGAGGATTAGGTGAAAAATTCTTAGCTTGGAGGGCTAAGGTGGATGAAAACCTAGCTTGGAGGGCTAGGTTGAGTCCCAGGATCGGTCTGGTGACCGATCAGGGAGATTGGCACGCTGTTCCCTAGTGGATCGGTCTGGTGACTGATCCAACAATGACTGATCGGTCTGGTGACCGATCAGGGAGCGCACAGTGAGGTTGGGAACCTACTGTGTGGCTCCTGATCGGTCTGGTGACCGATCAGGGAGCAGGACGGTGCTCCACTGCTTGGCTCCTGATCGGTCCGGTGACTGATCAGGGAGCAGGCAGTTCACTCACTGCCTTGCTCCTGATCGGTCTGGTGACCGATCAGGGAGTGAACAGTGAGTTGAGTTCGCCTACTGATCAGGCTCTGATCGGTCTAGTGACCGATCAAAGACTTAGGACTTAATTTCCGAAGTTACTGTTCACTCAGACATGGACCGATCAGGCTCTGGCTTGATCGGACAGAGTCTAATCTGATCGGTCTGGTGACCGATCAGTCTTCACACTGATCGGTCTGGTGACCGATCAAGCTTGTGTCACCGCGAGTGCTGGGAATCCCAGCAAAGCGATGGATCGGTCTGGTGACCGACCCACAGGCCCTGGATCGGTCCGGTGACCGATCACTTTAATTGAAAATGCACTGTCAGACGCTCTGATCGTGTCTGATCGTATCCGATTCTCTGCGCTTGACTTCTGATTCATGATTTACTGGATGATATGCTGCTCTAACAGTCTGATTAAGCTGCAGGTAATAGGAGAGGATTCAAATACTCAAGGAGAGTCAATGGAGACCCTTCCTTGGAGCAGGTTTGTCCGTTTTCCATCTCAGGTTGCAACGGTCGGAGCTGCAGACTGGAGCTGCTGACTGGAGCTTGGCTGAGGGAGCTCAGGAAGTCCAGGGAGGGCTCAGTGGTAGCTGGCGTTTGCAGTAAGGCAGCTGGAGGCTGCAGGAGATGTTGTCACCTGATGCTGAGTGGAGAAACAAAAAGGCGGAAGAAGGCTTCGTTAAAGCAGAGTTCGCGAACTGAGTTCTTGCCGCATCTTGTGTTCTACACAACTTGCTTGCGCGGTCTGAAGCTTTCATCACCTTGAGCAAGCTACTGCATTCTTGAAGCAACCATCCATTACTTGAGCGCTTGAAGGAGAGAACAAGAAGCTCCGAGTCCAACAGCGAGAAGACACGAGGAGGAGGCTCTTGCGTGAGATCGTCGCTGGGTGGAGCTTTGAGGGAGTTTGCTGTGTTCTTGTCTTTGCTAAGTGCTAAATAAGATCCTTCCTATTGTTTCATTGTGCTTAAACATATATCTGTGATTGAAACGCTATGGAGAGGTTTCTCCACCGAGAAGGAGGTTGTCTTTTATCCGGTGTTAACCGGGGTTTGATCAGCCGACGATCAAGGGATCGCCCACCTTAAGGGCACGCCAAGGAGTAGGGACAAGTTATCCCCGAACCTTGTAAACCCTCCGTGTTAGCGATCTTGCTAGTTGTGTTTGTTTTGCTTTTATTTCTATTTTTCTGCATACTCTTTGTTTGCTTCTTCTGCTGTGCTACTGATAAATTTGAGTGCAGAATTTCGCTAAGAGTTTAAGTCCAAGTGTTTGGCTATATTCACCCCCCCCTCTCTAGCCATCCGGTTTCCAACAAGTAGTATCAGAGCTTGGGGCTCTGTTCACGGCTTAACATCCGAGAGTTATCAACAAGATGGCGTTGAGAGAAGGCTTCTCCACCACCCGACCTCCATTCTTCGATGGCGCTGATTTCCAATATTGGAGATCGAAGATGGAATATTACTTGAAGATGGACATCAATACTTGGTTCGCGGTAAAGGAGGGATTCACCCCTCCTAAGGATGATGAAGGCAAAGAACTTGAGTCATGGCGGTGGACTGCCGAACAAACGCGAAAGAGTGAAGCCGACGCGAAGGCGGTTGTCACTCTACAATGTGGCATGAACAAAGACCAACTCATCAAGGTTGGTCCTTTCACAAGTGCAAAGGACTTGTGGAACAAGCTCATCGAACTCCATGAGGGCACCCGAGATTCAAGAATCGCCAAGAGGGACTTGTTCCTCAACCAATTACAAAATCTCTCCATGAAGGAGAATGAAACGGTAAGTGAGCTCCATAGCCGGTTCAAGGAAGTCCTCAATGGGCTTCATTCGATTGATGAAAAGGTCGAAAATCGCGACCTTGTGAGGTATGTCTTGAAAGCATTTCCAAGGAATGCTTTGTGGTCATCCATGGTGGATGCCTACAAAGTATCCAAGGATTTGTCAATTGTTAAGTTAGATGATTTATTTTGTGAAATGGAATTTCATGAGATGGCTAACAAAGGCCCCAAGGAGAAGGGGATTGCTTTAGTTGCAGGGGACCGATCCAACAAGAAGAAGAAGGAGAAGGAAGTCACTTCGTCTTCATCCTCTTCCGAATCCAAGTCCGATTCCGAGGAAGATGGCAGCGACTCCTCATCCTCCGAGATGGCCAACTTTGTGAGAAGGATGATGAGAAGGGGTCGACGCTTCAAGAGTAGAGGTAACTCTAGTGAAGCTAAACTTGATAAGACTAATGCTTCTTGCTTTGAGTGTGGTAGGAAAGGGCATTTCAAGAATGAATGCCCAAAACTAAAGAAGAAGGAGGAGAAATCCAAAAAGAGAGAAGAAAAGTCCAAGAAGAAGAAGAAGGCTTTGAAGGCCACATGGGATGAATCATCCTCAAGCTCATCCGATGAAGAGAAGGAGGAGAAGAGCACAAGACATGTGGCACTCATGGCTCTTGGAGACCAAGAGAGCAGTGATGAATCTTCCAACTCATCAAACGCGGCTTCGTCATCTTCGGATGATGAAGAGGTAACTTCTCCCGAGCTTGAAAAATGTTATAGAGCAATTGCTTGTTTGACCAATATGCTTAAGAAGTCAAAAATTAGGGTTAAAGCATTGCAATTAGAAATTGAACAATTGAAAGCATCTAGGGATGATAACATTGATGATTTGCATGTTGAATTGTTAGAAGATGAGATTAAGTCTTTGAAACTAGAGGTTGAAAATTTGAAATCCTCTAAGGTTGAGGAAGTAGATGATTTGCATGATGACTTGCTAGAAGAAGAGAACAAATCATTGAAGAGTGAAGTTGAGAGACTCAAGAATATTCTTGAGAAGTTCTCAACTAGCTCTAAGACCCTAGACATGATCTTGAATGCCCAAAGGGCAGTCTACAATAGGGTCGGTATTGGCTACCGACCCAAAGAATCCTCATTTGTGTCTCTTATGTCTAGTACTGATATGAGACATTCTAGGACACCCAAGGTTCAAAAGAAAGTTGTCAAGGCATGGGTGCCTAAGTCTTATTTAGTTGATGCTTTAGGTCCCAAGGTTTGGATACCTAAAACTTCCATTTTTCGAATTGTGTAGGTTATGATTGAGGGGGAGCATCTATCAACTTGGTTCGTTGATAGTGGATGCTCCAAACACATGACCGGGGATAGATCATTGTTTACCACACTTCACAAGAAAAGTAGAGGTAATATTTCATTTGGTAACAATGGTAGTCTTAAGGTCATAGGAATAGGAGACATTCAAATATCCGAATGTCTTAGAATTTCAAATGTCCTTCTAGTTAAGGGGATGACATTTAATCTCCTAAGTGTCAGTCAATTGTGTGACACGGGTTACACAATTGATTTCCAACCAAGTCAATGTCTAGTTAGACAACATGACACCTTGGACACGGTACTAGTAGGAATAAGAGTAGACAATATTTATCAAGTTTCATTTAAAAGTGCTATTAATGCTTTTGCTAAGTGTTTCATGTCAAAAGAAGAAGAGTCCACCCTTTGGCACCGGAGGCTAGCACATGTGAACATGAAGAACATCCGGAAGTTGGCCAACAAGGGATTAGTTCGTGGCTTACCAAGCATCAAGTATGAAAAAGACAAACTTTGTGATGCATGTCAAATGGGTAAGCAAACAAAATCTGCACATAAAGGTAAAAGCGCTGTAAGTACATCTACTGCATTAGATTTACTACACATAGATTTATTTGACTGTAGTACTATCATATCATTGAATGATAGTAGATATTGTTTTGTGATCATTGATGATTTCACTAGATATACATGGACTTACTTTTTGAAATATAAGGACCAAACTTTAGATGTTTTTATTTCCTTTTGTAGAAGAGTTGAAAATGAAAAATCATCAACAATTAAGACAATTAGGAGTGATCATGGAGGTGAATTTCAAAATCAAAGGTTTTTAGAATTTTGTCAAGATAGAGGGTATAGACATGAGTTCTCTACTCCTAAAACACCGCAACAAAATGGTGTTGTAGAGAGGAAGAACCGTGCTCTACAAGAGGCTGCACAAAGCATGCTTAATGAGTACTTACTCCCGAGTTACTTATGGGCTGAAACTGTAAATACAGCTTGCTATGTGAAAAACCGAGTCCTCATTCATAGGTTCCTAGGAAAGACTCCCCATGAGCTTTGGTTTGGGAAACCGCCTACGGTCAAACATCTTAGGGTGTTTGGTTGTAAGGTGTTTATCCTAAACACCAAGGACCACCTTGGAAAGTTCACGGCAAAAGCTGATGAAGGGATACTAGTCGGGTACTCCTTAATTAGCAAAGCCTATCGAGTCTACAATAAGAAGTCTAGATTAGTTGAAGAATCTTCTGATGTTGTCTTTGAAAAAATACCAAAGGTCAATGGTCAACCAGAAGATGAAGTCCAATTCGAGCTTAGGAGACTAAGCTTGAATGAGAGTCCAAATGCTGTTGATGGTGATGAATCCGATGACGGTGAGTCTAGACAACCCATTGATCAGCCGAATCCTGAGGCTGACCTTGTGTCTAGTGAACCCATTCAAGAAGCACCACCAACACCAATGGAAACTAGATTAGCCTCTAGTCATCCCCAAGACCAAATTGTTGGAGACATCCATCATGGGGTTAGGACTAGATCATTCTTTAGGAATGAGGCTAATGAAGTTGCCCTAATTTCCGAAATTGAACCTAGGAAAATTGATGAAGCATTAAATTATCCCGATTGGATCATTGCAATACAAGATGAACTAGGTCAATTTGAAAGGAGTCAAGTTTGGGACTTGGTCACTATACCTAAGAAGACCACCATTATTGGAACCAAATGGGTCTTCAAGAACAAATTGAACCATAAGGGAGAAATCATTAGAAACAAGGCACGCTTAGTAGCCAAGGGCTATAGCCAAGTTGAAGGCCTTGATTATGATGAGACCTATGCTCCCGTGGTACGATTAGAGTCCATCCGGTTGATGCTTGCATTTGCAGCACATCGTAGTTTCAAGTTATATCAAATGGATGTCAAATCGGCCTTTCTAAATGGTTTGATTAGAGAAGAGGTCTATGTCGAACAACCACCAGGGTTTGAGAGTTTCGAATTTCCAAACCACATGTTCAAACTCAAAAAGGCACTCTATGGCCTTAAACAAGCACCCCGAGCTTGGTATGCGCGGTTGTCAACTTTCCTAATTGAAAAAGGATTTGTTAGAGGTCAAATAGACCCTACACTATTTCTACGGAGAGATGGTGACAATATTTTTGTAGCCCAAGTTTATGTCGATGACATAATTTGTGGCTCAAATAACAAGGGCTATTTGAATGAGTTCATTGGACACGTGGAAAGTGAATTTGAAATGAGTCTAGTGGGAGAGTTGACTTTCTTTCTTGGACTCGAAATCAAACAAACCCGAGATAGGATCCATGTGCACCAATCGAAGTATACTCAAGAAATGCTCCGTAAATTCAATATGAGTGATTCAAAGGAGGTAACCACTCCCATGGCTACAAACACAAGATTAGATAACGATGAGAGTGGTAAACCAGTTGGCTTGACTCAATATTGGCATGATAGGTAGTTTGCTA
>JAGFNQ010000169.1:41480-114617 GCA_024364735.1 Boesenbergia rotunda
CTTGCACTTGTACACTTGAGACACTTCATTAATAGTCAATACATCTTAACTTAAGCCTTTGTCTAAACATCAAAACTTGTTGGACCAACACAAAACATGCCATGATGTAATCTTAGGGCTCCATCCACTATGATCCTTCATCATCCTCAGATCATAGTTGAAGAAGATGAGGAATTGAGAAGGAAACATGTGGGATAATGATCAGAAATAATATAGAGATACGATAGAAAATAAGATTGAGTTGAAAAAAAAATTAATTTTCAAATATAATTTTATTGAAAGAAATCTTAAATTCAAAATTTTCAAATTGGATTGAGTTGAATTTCATATTTTCATTTTTTTAGAAATTATATACTTATAAAATTAAATAGATTTAATTACAAGATCAAATATCTAATTTAAGTTTAAAATTTTATATTCTAAAATTTATTTATTTTTAAGCTCTCTTGTTTGTCTATTATGATAATTGTAGTTACATGAATGAAATAAAATCTAATTAAAATTAAAAATAGAATTTTTGATTATTTTCATTGAATTAAGTGTTTTATATAGGATTTTTTATCAAAGAAAATACAACAAACAAAAAGATAGTTAATGTTTAAGTTGTTTTGTGAATAAATTTCAAACACAGTTATATAAAACCACAATAGTCTTTTGAACGTTTAAATTTAAAAAATTGCGTAGAGCAACTAGAGGGGGTAGGGGTGAATAGGAGCACGTGGATCTTTGTGATCATTTGATCAATTGTTTGCTTTTCTTTAAAATTGTTAGTATACATAGGAATTAGAAAAATAAATGGAACAAAATAGAAAAGTACATGTAGACAGGAACCATTTTGGGTGGTTTAGATCCCTCAATTTCTCCTCCACGGCCTATTCCACGACCTATGACCCTTTGGTGGTTCAACCTTGGAACATCGCTATCTTTTCTTCTTTATAAACACCTTCCTTCTGGAGGCAGAGAAATCTCATACAGTTCATATAAAAAAACACACAAAATAGAATACAAATAACCAAATAATAAATTATAATGTGATAATAGAAAATGTTATAAAAACCATTGTAGATCCTTTTTGGTCGTTATAAATTGTTGTAGATTTGTTTAAGTAGGTCCTCAAAATTAGCAACAATGTGAAATCAAACACGAGCAATTATGTTGAAATCTCCAAGAAATCGGCTTATATAAAGCCTTCTACATGTATATTTGGTTGACTAAAATTGCTTCCTTGTCTACCAAAATCATCCATTCAAACCACCTCGTATGGATTTGGACCGATTTTGTCGTAAATTTGAGATATGTTCTATTCCAATTTGGTTACCAAATTATCACTTTTGGTTGACTTACCATATTTGGTTGACTAGGTTGGATAATATTCATGACCAAATTGGCTGACTAAATTGCTCTTTTTGGTCGATCAAAATGTCAATTATGGTCCACTAGATTAGATGAAATTCAAGCTCTCCTAAGTTTCTCTTGCAATTTTGGCCGACTAAACTATAACTTTTGGTTGACTAACCATTTTGGTTGACCAAAATATCACTTTTAGTTGACTGCAGTTGTAATTCTGGGCAAATTATATTTATCTTAATTTTCATAGGTTCAAACTTGTGACCTCTTAGATAAGAGGCTTTGCTTTTTACCAATCGAGTTTGCTTGGTATTTCAACAAACTAGGGTTCTCGTGCTAAGAAAATTCCCCAGTCTCTGTAACTTCGCCTATTGCTTAGCTTTATAACCAGGACTTCCACTTGCCCAAAGTTCACTCTTTCAGGACTTCCTGGCTTCTCGAGAGTTCTCCTTTGGAACTTCAACACCTACTTAAAGTTCACTCCTCCAAGATTTCCTCACTTGCCTTAGAGTTCATTCCTCTATAGTATTTACACCTGCTTAGAGTTCATTCCTCTAGGGACTTCCTTACTCACTTAGAGTTCACTTTTTTAGGATTTTGACATTTGCCTAGAACTTTAATACTCGCCACACATTTTGTTACCTTTGATCCATTTGAATTTCTTCCACTGGTAAATATGCAATCAATCTTAACCTATTTGACATCATCTACTACAACTTAATATATTGTTCAAACATCCAAAACCTTCAGACCATTATCAAACTTTGACTAAGTTGGCCAACCATGACTAAGGGTCAATTGTACTGTCATTCCCTAATTTATAGAGGAATAGAGAAGCTTCTATTTTCTAATCACTCATTCTAGTGTTTTACTTGCAAAAGTTAAATAAATTATAAGCGTAAATCATTACTAGTCGGACGAAGTATATGCTTTACATGTGATTAAAGTTAGAAAACTTAATTTAGATGCAAGTTGTTTTGACTTTGAAGACCGAGTTGATTAAGTTAATTTACAAATATAAACAAAAAAACAAACATGTATTAACAATCTAATTAAATATTAAGTAAATAATTTCAATAAAAAAATTTAGAAGATATAACTTGTACCAAGTAAAATCAAATTAATTATATTATCATTAATAATTCAATTAGTAAAGTATTGAAATTGGACAAGCACAACATATATTAAAACTCCAGTATGACTCAAAATATTAAATCTTGACACTCATAGTTAAAACCATTGTTTAAAATCTCGTGCCATTTCGCTCGCCGACCGACATGACACTAACACGGGCACGCCTCCGCGAGGCTTCACATGAGACCTCACGGTGATGTGGAGGCCTCGCACGAGTTCCTCGTGAGCTCGTGGCCTTGCGTGAGGCCCCATGACTACATGGAGGCCCCGCGCGAGGACCCGTGGTTGTGCAGAGGCCTCATGTGAGACGATGGCGGTTGCACGAGACCACGGAGTTTTTTAAAAATATTTTTTAATTGTTATTTTTAATTTTTAATTTAATGATTAATTCTTTCCTCTATTAATTCTTTTTCCTTCCTCTCCATATTTTATTTTATTTTTCTTTCATCCTTACATATGGAAAAAATTACTCTTTATTTTTTGTTCTTATTCCTTTCCTCCTTAAATACACGGGGAAAAAATTTCCCTCCTTAAACTGTTTAGAATAAATTAAAATAAAATATACTTGATCCTAATTATTATGTCTAGATTTCAATTAATCCTAAATTGACTTTTACTCAATCCTAATTTTTAAAATATTAGTTTTAATAGTAAGTATTTATAATAATCAAATATTATAATAATTTTTTTTAAAATTAATATATTTTACATTAAGAAAAGTATCAAAATTGTATCGCCACTCTATCGTTCCGATTGCAAAACAAAACTTCGATACGGCTCGAAATTTTAAACCATGGTTAAAACTATTAAGAATAATATCAAAATTGGATTAGTCATTAAATGTTACGATAGTGACAACTTATGACAGTATTAATTGAATCCCTCATTAAATGTAACATTTTGATAATTTACTATCTAGACAAAAAAAATCTACTTTTGTGAATAGTTACAAATCTTGTGACAAATTTTCTTCTCATATGATAATTATTCAGAAATTTGTCAAAAGTAGACAAAAACATACATTTTAGTGATAATTATTTAATATTAATTGTAACTAAAACTTTATTTTATTTTTATAATGTTCATTTTCAATGAAATACTTGTTCTGGAACACAAGGGGGCTGGACAGAAAGGCTAGCTCAAACTGCCTCCTCCAGTCCTTCGGACGTTTAGAAACAAGTGTTGCTTAGTTGTAGTTGAGGAGACTCATTTTGATTGTTCTGTGGAAGAGTTGGCTAAGGGAGCTGGGTACTGACTAGTGGAGATTGGGTTCCTGCATTTGGCGGGTCTGGTTGGATTCTTCTATTCTACTACAAGGGGAGGTAGCCTTTAATATTGTGTTTCAAAGCAGGCATAATATTTCTGCACTGATGCAAACACTCGGCTGGTGTATAGGGATAGATTGCGTATTTTTAAAGCATCTTAAACTTGACGGTGTTCCATGGTTGATTGATTAGGACAACAGCTGTGTTTATAGAATAATAAGAGAGGTGGTAAATACCTTTTGTTTTTAACAGTTTTGTTTCTGGTTTATTTAGCTTTGTGCCGAGGCTGACTTGAAAGGTTTGGGGTTTGTTGGGCCAAGGTTCACTTGGTTAACAATCGAAGGGTTAAAGACAATTTTGGATAGACTTGACAGGTTCTATGCTAATGGTAGCTGGCTGAGGTTTTATGATTCCATTCATGTTTTTACATCGGCAGGCAATCGCTTCCAATCATTGCCTCGTGTTAAGGGACATTCGGTGTAGTTGGGGCTAAGGAGTTATTTATGAGTACTATTGCAGGGAATATTCTAGGCTTACTGAGGTAGTTAAATGTCTACTGGAATTGTTGTGACAACTCGAGAGTTGAAAATGTTTGATAGCAGGCTGTACTCTCTAGCAGCAGGCTGTACTCTCTAGCAGCAGGCTGTTTGGAGATTTAAATTTGCTAATTTAAAACATTTAATTTACATTTTTGAACTTATATTCTATTTTCAAACTGCATCTATATTATTATTATGAAATCTTATTCTTAATAAAGTATTGAATATTTATTGATACTCAAATTTATAAATTATATCAATAATTACCAAGTGATATTGTATCACATTAATAATAGGTATAATATTTCATTATTAGTGAAAACAAATAATAATATATAACAACAACAATTACAATATAACAATAACTAGAACAAAATCGTCATTGGCCTCATTGTTGTCATCATCTCTCGATGCATCAACCTACGATAGCATCTCAGATTGCCACATGTGCTCCTGGGGCTATGGTATAGTGGAAGGGCGACTAGTTATCTCCTAAGCACTTGCGGTTCGATCCCTAGCTACGACGAATTTGCAAGAATTTTTCTTCCAAATGGGGCGCACAACTGTGGGATGTTTCCTCCAAATGGGATTTTTGGACCGTCTACCGCGAGCACTTTCCGATTTACTTTGGCAACCGGTGGGAAACTTTCGTGGGACCGGGTTGGTCACCCCAGGTTTAACGTTACATAACCTGGTTAATCACAAATTGCCACATGAGCACGCTAGCTATATCATTCGAGCTTGTAGCCCCCGTAATTTACCTCTTCCATGTTGACCTTGGGACGGGTTAGCAGGGGTGCTGGGGCGAGCGAATCGCATTTTGTCATCTCTAGATTGCCACATGAGTCCCCACTGGGATGCAAAGGCTATAAATTTTCTACAATAGGGCAGAGATCAATTCCTGGTGGACGCATGCCCTCGGAGAAAAAAGCTTCTCCCACTCCTTAACCATTTGATGGTCGGTTATAAGTTGATCCCGTAATTTACCTCTCTTCACATAATTTGGGGATGGGTTGTGTAGGATGCCTGGGATGAGCGTAATCATCTTTTTTACAATCAGATTGCTACATGAGAGCAGAGGTCGAATCCTTGGAGAACAATCCCTTAGGGGAATAAAATCCCTCCTAACTAGAGAGGTTGTTCAGTCATCGAGATTTACCGCCTTCATTTTGTTGGGGCCGGTAGGGAGGGGCGTTTGGGATGAGCGAATTATTTTTTTTGCCTCATCTATAGGTTTATTAGTTGCCCCTCGGGGCTTGGCGGGATGGTCAGTGGCAGGTGGATACTCTAAAGGCAGTTAGGGTTCGAGACACGCTGGGCATTAACGCAATGCCCAAGGCTCAAACCACTATTGTGTTGGGCTGTTTGTCCGTGTGGGCCTCCACTTCCCGAATCTATAGGACCCGGATTTACATGGGGGTTGATCTGTGGGGCTAGGCTGGGCTGGGCCACGGGAAGGTCTGGATACTTGGATATGAAAAAAAAACCTATAGGTTTATTAGAGAGTAGTGTTTATAGCCTCTGGGTTAATATCAAGATATTACTTGGAGGAGCACATTAACTATTAAACAGGATGGAAATTGATTTAAATTATTGCTAGAAAATAGATTATAGTATTTTACCTCTGCTGACCAATGCTTTTCATCTCCATGGACATCTACGGTGATTTACCAGGTGCCAAGCCAAGAACTGGACATTAAGTTCATTCAAATGCAAACAATTTCTTAAACTTAAGCTACTAAGTAAAAAGAACGTTTTGGTGATATTCCTGAGATTTTTATTTCTAATTATTTTTTAGGCTCAAGCAATGAAGGAGCAATCTCGCCTAAAGGAAGAAATGATGTATCAGTTTAAGTTGGGAAATTATGAGGTGAGTTTTTTCCTGCATGTGACCGTTCAAATATTTGAACACCTACATCAAATAATAACTTTTTAAATTTATTTTTAATCTAATTGCTCCAGGCTGCAGCTGCTATTCAGAGAAGATTGGATCCTGATGTTGCAATGTAAGGTTTATTGCCTTCAACAAAAGCAACAACAACAACAACAAAAATCATGTTTTGGAAAGTAAAAATAATTTTACCTAAAATATAAGAATGTTGATATCCTTTTGAGTTCTTCCTAATTTCGTGTAATACTGCAGATTTATGTTTGTGTCGAATGTGATGGTTTACTATTTGAACTATTCATTGCATTTTAAAACTTTGATACAATTCATTCTGATCAGATGCATGATTGTTTGAAACACCAGACTAATGTTAAAACTTGATCGTCCATGAGTCCGGTGACCCGGATGAGTTCTCAATTGGTCCCGTCCGAGTCTTAGTCCAATTGTTATTTTTTTGTAAAACAAATAAGCAAACAAGTAAAACATGCATAACTTAGTATTTGGTTTACCTTGCATACTAGATTCATTTGTTTAGAGTTTATTCTTCCAAGTCTTCTCTCTTGTTAAATGTTTCCAACAAGGGTTGTTTAGTTTCAATTAGGTATTTTATCGTCTAATTTAGTTAGGACTTTTATTGCATAGTTTTTTATTAAGTCTTTCACTGTCTAATTTTGTTAAGACTTTCATTGCCTGGTTCCTAAGGATTTTTAGTATCTAGCTTTATTAGGATTTCTATTGTTTGGTTTTCAACTAAGATTTTCATTGCTTAGCTTTACTAGGGCTTTCACTGTTTAATTTCTAACCAGGTTGTCCTGTTGCACAATTCCACTATAACTTTCATTTCCTAATCTCACTAGGACTTGCATTATCTAGTTCTGCATAATTCCACTAGAACTTTCATTTCCTAGTCTCACTAGGACTTGCGTTATCCAATTCTACTAGAGCTTGAGTCCCACTATGTCTTTCTACCAACATGTCAAGTATTTGATATTTTACTTGATTTTCTCACTTATTTCACAGCTTCAAATCAACCTTGACTTTGTTTGGATTCATCATTTAAAATTTGGTCACATTCCGTTAAACATGGGCAAGTATTTTTTTTTAAAAAATTTTAAAATATAAGTTGACAGTATTTTTTTCAGAAAGTTTTCAAAAAAAAAATGAAAGTAAGATTTTGAAACATAATTTTTTTTGAGATTTTTTTTAGAAAAAAATCAAATATTTTTTAAAAAAAGAGAGTGACCTTTGAAATATAAGAATAGTTAGAAAATTTTGAAATTGAAGGATAATTTGAGAAATATTTTGAAAATAGAAAAAATATTATGTTGAAAGTATCTTTCAAAATTATTTTCAAAATATTTTGAAAATTTTTTTATAAAACTTCCTATTTTTTTTTAAACTTGAATTCTCTCCTTTGCCTAACATCTCTTTAAGACACCCTATTAACCATAAGGAAGACTTATTCAAATATCTAAAGATTTAAGAGATTAGGTTAATCTAAGAATTTAGAATATAAGTGTTGGTCATATATATATATACACGTGGACTCAAACACGAAATATTATTAAACATCATGATGTGGATCACTATTTTGAAAAATAATTCTATAGATTTTTAAAATGTTTTTCAAAAATAATTTCAAATTAAAATTTCCTAAAATCTTACGGGTTCCATGTGCCTTAGTATATACAAACACATTAGTCTTAATGTTTAATGAGATGAGGTTTCCATTTTAATTTGATTAAATCAAATTGTTTGTCAAAAGAAGTTTGATTTGTGTTAAATTCAAATTTAACTTTGGGTTTGCAAGTTAGTGTTTTCAGAATAAGCTTTCAGACTATGGTGAATTATAATAGATATCACTAAAATAATCATGCTCCTAAAATAAAGATTTTCCAAAATATCCAAGCTAAGGGATTTAACAAAGTAGTTTCAGATAGATCCACAAAATGGATTGCACAAGGTAAAATGCTCAAGATTCAACCTAGACATGCATCAACAAAGCTTTCCTAGCTTATTATCATCTTAATACTCTTTGATACTATTGGTTAAAATATAACTCGTGTCATATATTTAGCTTATCAATCCGTTCTAAGATAAATAATTAAAAGCATGAATAGAACGTACGACATGCGAGATATGATATTGCAATTAATTAAAGTATGCATACACATGATTATTTGAACATGTCACCAATCAAATCAAGTAAAAACGATCAAACACATAAGAAATTTTAGTCTATTAAAGTATCAAATTTTTGATTTGATACATTTTGTGTTAATTTCGAACGTGTCAATCCACTTTGACACATTTTAATTATTAAGGTTTGTGATTTTATCAAGTGAAATTTTTTTGATTGTTGCATAATTAAAATGATATTTGATTGTTTATTGTAATTTAATTTATAAATTTAAAGTTTTTGATTTCTTTTAGACGTGTAATACAAGTCTGAACTTTAGTTTTAGATAAATTATAAATGTTTTTTTAATTTATCAATTTTATTTTTTTTTTAATTTTATAAACATTTGTTTTCTAAATTTTTAAATTTTAAAAACTTTTATTTTGAATTTTTAAATTTCAAAATTTGAATTTTTGAAGTTGGAAACTGATTTTTATTATTCAAATTTTTTAACTTTGAACTTTCTGAATTTTTAAATTTTAAAAGCTGATTTTACAAATTTTTTAAATTCAAAAGTTGATTATTTTTATTTTTAAAATTGAATTAATATTTTAAAATTGCTTTTATAATTAAAATCCTAATTTTAAATTTTATAATTCGCATTACCTTTTGAAAAATCGAAATTTGTTTTCTTAAATTTTAAAATTCAATTTTAAAAAAAAATGAATTATTTTTAATTTTTTTGGAAGTTGAAAATTTATTTTTCTTTATTTATAAAAATCTAGTTTTGAATTTTAGATTTTAAAACTAATTTTTCTATTTTTCTGAAATTGGAAAATGTTTTGTTTGATTTTGAAAAATTCTTATCATCTTTGATTAAATTTGAATTATTTAATTTTGAATTATTAACTAGATCTGGACTGATTATTTAAGGTTATCTTATTAAATAAATTATTAATTAAATCTAATTTAATTGATTTATCTTTAAGATTAATGTTTTGATCAACTAATTCTAGTTTTTTATTAATTTGATCAAAATCTTTATTGATTTGATCAAAGTCTTAATTAAATTGAATTGTTTTTATTAATATTTTTATTAATTAAATTTGAATGAAATGAATTGTTTGAATAAATTATGATAAGAATTACCATGCATATGACATTCATTAGAAAAATTTGAAGTAGAATACCAATTTTCACGGGCATGCATTGTAAATAATGAATTTACAATGACATTCATTAGGTCGGCCAGCCGGGGTCGGGGTCGGGGTCGGGGTCGGGGTCGGGGTCGGGGGGTCGGCGGGTTAGCCGATCGGGATCGGTCGATCGGGGTCGGTAGGTCGGCCGGGAATGTTGGCGGATCGGTCGGTCGGGTGTCCGATCAACGGGTCGATCGGTCGGGGTCGGCCGGTCGGCGGGTTGGCCGTTTGCCGCAAAGAGCAGCCTATTGTCCCTTAACCACATAGAGCGACAAATCCCATTAATTCTCTTTGTCTAACTCCAACGCAACTTACCAATTTGAACTTTTTTAGGGTCCTACTATATTTCTCTGAATCAATTGAAATGGTTTTAGTTGTATTTGCTGAGACTATAGAATTGATCCGCACATTTATTATTTCATGGTATTTGGTTCACTACTTTGTGCCACTGCAGCATGCCCGAGGATTTCCTTTATTATAAGTTAACAAGTAATAAATTGATCCATTCATCTTCCTCAATTGGAATAAATAAGCGGTAAATTATTTTTAAATCGTCATTTGAATCTTAAACTTTACTATTAGTCCTTATCTTAATTAGAAAAAGTTTATTTTCACTCTCTGCATGTAAAATTTTATTTGCTTCAATTCCCTAATACATATCAATTTACTTAATTGCCTCATTACTTTTATGTACAAAATGTCTAAAATAAAATATCATTCCTTCTAAATTAAGTAACATTTAACTAGAATCTAGTATATTTTCTATTAAATTGAGTATGATTCTTTTTCAAACCCAGTTGATCGAGAATCGATTCTTTTTCAAACTCAATTGATCGAGAATCGATCGAAACTGCTTATAATTGATTGGAGCTACTCTAATCAATTGAGGAGCTCTGATTGATTAGAAATTGATCGATAATTGATTAGTTGTATTTGTCATCAGAGAACATCATCCTTATTTTATATAGGTATAAAAAGTCCAAAAAAGTATAATTTTTTCTAAATTCAGCACATTTAAATAATAATTTAGTATATTTTCTATCAAATTAAGTATATATTTTTTTTCTGTTTGATCAATTAATTAGGAGTTCATACCAATCAATTGACTTAGGATGAATCAATTGAGTCATACTCAATGTGATAGAAAATATACTAAATTCTAGTTAAATGATACTAAATTTAGAAGAGATTATACCTTATTTCGGACTGTTTGTACCTAAAAAAATTGATGGTAATTAGGTAAATTGGTACTTGAAGCAAATAAAACTTTGTGTGTAGGGAGTTGAAACAAATTTTTTCTGACGCAGAAATTGATAAGGGAGTTGAGTTTGCATACACAAAGTTTAGGATAATTTTCTGATAAATAAGACACAAACAAAGAATTTCTTTTCTTTTCCTTATATCTTTCCTAATCCGCAGCTCAAAGTAAACCGAGCTTTAAAAAATATGTATATTACCTTTAAATCTCCAATTAAATCTTAAACTTTATCCTCAGTCCTTATGTTAGAAAAAATTCATTTCCACTCCCTACATGCAAAGTTTCATTTGCTTCAGCTCCCTAATAAATATTGCTTTACCTAATTGCCCTTATTATTTTTAGGTACAAACAGTCCAAAATGAGGTATAGTTCTTTCTAAATTCAGTGTCATATAATTAAAATCTAGTATATCTTCTATCAAATTAAGTACCACACTTTTTATACATATAAAAAGTCTAGGAAGAAGTATAATTCTTCTTAAATTTAGTATATTTCAATTAGAATTTAATATATGTTATATCAAATTGAGCACAATTCTTTTTCCATCGAACAAATTAATTAGGAGTTCATACCTAATTGCCCTTATTATTTTTAGGTTTAAAAAGTCCAAAATGAGGTATAGTTCCTCCTAAATTGAGTATCATATAATTAAAATCTAGTATATTTTCTATCAAATTAAGTATCACACTTTTTATACGGATAAAAGTCCAGAAGAAAGTATAATTCTTCCTAAATTCAGTATATTTCAATTAGAGTTTAGTATATATTCTATCAAATTGAGCACAATTCTATTTCCACCACACTTGATTAGGAGTTCATACTAATTGATCAGCTTAGGATAAATTGATTAAGCCATACTCAATTTGATATAAAATATACTGAATTTTAGTTAAATGATGATGAATTTAGAAAGAATTATACTTAATTTTAGACTTTTTTATCTAAAATATTGAGGGGTAATTCGGTAAATCTGTAGTTGAAACACATGAAATATTGTATGTAGGGAGTGGAAATAAATTTTTTCTGACGCAAGGATTGAGAATAAAGTTAAGTTTGCATACAAGAAGTTTAGAATAATTTTTCCTTAAAAAATCAACTAAATCCTATAAATTTACGTAAGGTCATAATGATTTTTATAAAGGACGGACTTTAATGCAATTTAAGAAAAGAAAGAATTAAATATAACGATTTAAAATGAAACAACTGATAATTTCTTAATAGGAAAGTAATTTTAGGAAATAATATTTGTAATATATAGATATGATAATATTTTAATAATTCTGAATGTGTGCGTATATATATACACACATATATAAAAGACATTATTTTAAATATATATAAAAGACAAGATTTTAATATTCTTTCTCAGAATTTGATCTGCAAGCATTTATAATATTCCTCCCTCGCATGATTATTTATATAAAAAAATAACAATATCGTCAATTGTTCCTTAGAAAACCACAACACCAAAATTTTTAAATATATATATAATCCTTTTAGCTTACTCATCTCGGCGGAGGCCGACTAGTGGGTGGTTCATCGTCGTTGAACCATGTATCTTCCTTTCCGTCTTCATCTTCTGCTGCTTCTGCTCTTTGTTGTCCATAGAACTACGGGGATCCCAACTTGGAATTATACGCGTAGCGGACGAGTTTCTATACAAGAATTAGAGAGGATACAACAGTACCTTACCAAAGTTAATAAGCCTGCAGTGAAAACCATACAGGCATGCAAATATCATTTACGAAATTGTTAGTCTATCTGTATATATGCATGCTTATATATATATATATATATATATATATATATATATATATAAATGCTTGATGTCTTGCTAATGATCACAGAGCATAGAGGGAGATGTCATAGACTGCGTCCCCATTCACAAGCAATTGGCTTTCGATCATCCTGCTTTAAAGAATCACAAGCTTCAGGTATCTGGTTATTCATGTTTGATTTATTTTATACTTCTCCTAATTAATGTATATATAAGCTAATTAAATTAATTATTAATCACTTCAGGATGCACCTTCTTCTATGGAAAAGTCATTGGAAAGAAGAGAAAAGAATTACAAGGTGAGTGAGAATAGGGCGCGGCATGCTGCATGGGCACCAGCACAAGGTTGCCCAAAGGGGACTGTTCCAATACGAAGGATCACCGTGGACGATGTTCTAAGAGCTGGATCTTTGTATCAGTTCGCTGGAAAAGAAGCAAATCAAGTTGGAAAGCTGGAGGTGAATGACAAATTTGTATCTGTTACATTCATTGAACTTTTTTTTTTGAAGAATATTAAATTATATTTTTTTCACCATTTTAAACTCGTTAAACGATTGCTTTCAGCATGCAGTAGCTGTTCATACTAACCCAGGAAAAATTCACGGAGGTTTCGCTACAATAAATATCTGGGATCCTGTAGTTGAGGGTGATAACGAGTTCAGTGCCTCCCAAATATGTATTTCTGGAGGAAAAGAGACAATTAGAGCTGGGTGGCAGGTTTTCTTCTTAATTCTCAATCTTTAATATTAAGGGATAAATGACATGAGAATTGACAAAAAAAAAGAAGTGAAAACTGAATGGGATTGTGTGATGTTTCCATGACAATTTTCTAGGTTTATCCTAACATGTATAGAGACAATATCTACTTGGCAAGGCTATTCACCCACTGGACAGTAAGATACTTTCTTTGTATATATATATAGCTTGTTGTATTTGTATTAGTTGGGTTATATAATTTATTAATTAATCAAAAACACACTTCATGGATGCTTGTAGATAGATGGATCTCAGTCAACTGGCTGCTACGATGTTCTTTGCTCAGGCTTTATCCAAGTTAGCCAGAATTTCTTCTTAGGAATGATTTTCAACTATAGCTCAGCCATTGGTGGTAGACAGTATGTTTGTGATATAGCAATTTGGCAGGTAAGTAATTGTGAATTCTATGAAAAACTTGGTTTATACTTTTAATTAGAAATGTTTTTGTTTACTAATCTTAAATATCCATTGCAAATAAACTTGTAATTAATCTAATAAGAATGATGAAATATTTCAGGATAAACAAACTGGCAATTGGTGGATGCGCTACGAACAGGAGCCGATAGGTTATTGGCCACGCGAGCTCTTCCAATACCTCAATTCAGCAGCCGATTTAGTACTGTGGGGTGGAGAAATAGCAAATAACAATCCCAGCAGGCACACTGTAACCCAAATGGGATCAGGTTCCTTCCCTGATAACAGCCCTGATGGAGGGTGGCAGAAGGCTGCCTTTTTCCAGGACTTAAAGATCTTTGATTCAAACCAGTTCGTTCCAACTCCACCTGTTCACGCCGAAACTGAGAATAGTAACTGCTACAACATCATTACTCACAAAGATGTCAATAATGCAACACTTTTTTTCTATGGTGGGGATGGACTTGGGAAAAATTGTCCCTAATTTATAGTCGTAAACTACTATGCACTAGCTCAAATAAGGTATTGTTTAGTTAATGCACTTTTTGTATACATCTAAATGGCAATACCATGCGTATGGAAGGATATATTTCAATTTTTCTTATATAGAGAGAGATCGATTGTTAAATTGTAATATGCAATTCAAGAAACAAAATTTTAATTATCCTTAAATATTCATGTAATAATCGTGAAGATCATGGTTAATTAAATCAAAATAATAGCTGAGCACGACACTTAAATCAAAGGTAACTATTCCTTTGTGGAACTTAAGCATTAATATTTCTTATATCCATATCATATGATATGGTGGAATGGTAGAGATCCCATGTCATCCCAAAGCTCTCGATGCCTGTCCAGGTCATCATCGCTCTCGGTCGGGGTGAAGTGTCCTCGTTCCCGGATGGGGTGATGTTCTAAATCCTATTTAAAATGGACATCCTTACCGAATGATATGGAGAGCTTGAAAAGATACCACTCTCCGGGAGTTCGGGACAATACTGTCCGAGCGGATAATCTTAAAGCTAAAGGCCCTAACTAGGTCGGTGGATCGATCTCCCAATGAAGTTAGCTTGGTTCGACGATAACACCTGGGAAGGTGGGTGATCGCTCCTAGTGCAGCTCCCGAGCGGGTGACCACTCGGGATTAGTCAGAAAGAGGCTCCCGGATGGGTGCCGAACCAGGTAAATGACTTCCGGAGACCGGAAGAACTGAATCAATAAAGCCGGTCTTTATAAACATTTTTATAATTAATGAACAAATGGATCATCAGGAGATTAAAGATGAAGGAACAGTGACAATAATAAGTCATAAATGTGCCAACGATACTAGTAACGGCTAATTATAAAATGTAGCTATAACAACTCAAAGAACCATTAATGCAAAAGGCAAAAAGCCACTGAAAGTGATATAAAATAGTATCATCTACATGGAGAATGGGGGAGAGAAAAAAGGGGATCTTTTCTAATCTCAAAATTCACTATTTTTACTTTATTTTGATTCCTGGATTCTGACTTGAAAGCCAAAGTCATCGGTGAATCCCTGGCACCATCCTAACCCTCTTCTTCTTTGAGTTTTTTTTATCAACTTCAGGTGCCCCAAACTGTAAACCCTCCCTTTGGGGCCTTCTCATCCACGTGTCTTCTCCAACACTGCAACCCTGCACCTTCAACGTATTCGCCCAGTCACCAAGGGATTGTTCTTTGAGAATCTCGCATCAAGAATAAATTGACATTGTCTATGGACAACTTTTTAACCTGAAGCAGGATACTCATATGGATGACACTGGCAAGGTTACTACTCTCACCCTTGCTCCAAAAGATTTAGATCGGATTGTAGTGGCGGTGATAAAGGGAGTATTGGAGCATTAGTGAGCGCAACAGGAGAAGGAGACACTTTGGAGCATAATATAATCAAATAATCCGGGTGGAAGTTACTAAGCTCCTAGATGCTAGTCACATCTGAGAGGTATAATGTATTCCCTACTGGCTTTCTAATGTGGTCATAGTTTCCAAATCAGGGGCAAATGGCAGGTATGCATTAATTTTTAAGATCTGAACAAAGCCTGCCCAAGAGATTATTGTCCTCTCTCTCGAATCGACCATATGGTTGACTCAACAACTGGATGTGAGTTCAGTTGTGTGTTGGATGCTTGCCAAGACTATCATCAAGTCTCTCTGGCACGAGGCAATCAAGAGAAGGTTAGCTTCGTTGCCTGTGATAAGATGTTTTGTTATAATGTTACGTTGTTTGGGTTAAAAAATGCAGGGTATAGTTTGTTGGGGTTGCAAGGTTACAAAACATAGTCGCACATCGAAAACACATGGGTAGGGGTGAGTATTCGGTTAAAACCGAACCGAACCGAACCGAATAGACCGAAAACCGAATAAACTGAATTTTTTCCAAAAAATCGAACCGACCGAATTTGTGAATCAAAACCGAGAAAACCGAACCGAAAAAATCTGTTAATTCAGTTTTTAACCGAATTAACCGATTTGACTGAATTTTTAAAATTTTATTCGATTTTAATTAAAAAACCAAGATTTTATTTTATTTTATTTTATTATATTTTTAAATAAAAATAATTAAATTAATATTCTTATTCGGTTTATTCGGTTAATTCGGTTTAACCGAATTACAAAATTGAAAACCGAAAACCGAACCGAATTAACCGAAAACCGAACCGAATTAACCGAAAACCGAACCGAATTTCGAAAAAAAAACGGAAAACCGAATTTCAAAATTCGGTCGGTTCGGTTCGGTTAATTCGATTCAAACCAAATTTTGCTCACCCCTACACATGGGTAAGATCATAGATTTATAAGGGAAAAAAATATCTCCATTAACATGAGACCCTTTGGGAGAGCCCAAGAACAAAAACATGAGGGCTTAGGCCTAAAGTGGACAATATCATGCCATTGTGGAGATATTTAAATTCCTTTTGGTCTTAACAATTGGTATCAGAGTCAGGTCGCTCTTCACCGGACTAACCGCCGGAAGAAGCACGAGCTAGAGCCATGATCCAGATTTAACCATGTGGGTTAAGCCTTGAATAAAGGATGTGTGGGCTCCCGTGTCTTGATCAAGAGGACCAGACACCAGGCAAAGAAGTCCTAGTTGCGGCGAGGCGATGAAGTCCTAGTAGGTCGGGTGGACCGAGGGGTAGAAAGTCCTGGTGGGTTGAGGATCGGACATCAAACGGAAAGGGTTTCCGCTTGAGGGGGGCTTGTGGTCCTTTGTTTGAGGGGGGTTTTGTTGGTGTTGCAAGGTTGCAAACATAGTCTCACATCAAAAACACATGGGAAAAATCATAGGCTTATAAGGGAAAAAGATATCTTCATTGGCATTAAGCCTTTTGGGAGAGCCCAAGAACAAAAACATGAGGGCTTAGGCTCAAAGTGAACAATATCATGCCATTGTGGAGATATCTAAATTCATTTTGGTCCTAACATACTTACTATAGAATGATGGATAAGGTATTTCGACACCATATCAGACGGAATGTGAAAGTATATATTGATGATATACTCATTAAAACTAGGTAGGGAGGAAATTTAATAGCCAATCTTGGAAGAGACCTTCAACACTCTTAAAACCAATAGTCTCAAATTGAACCCTAATAAATGTTTGTTCAACGTCAAGAGTGGACATTTTCTTAGGTATAGGGTTACTGAAAAAGGTATTGAAGCTAACCAAGAAAAGGTTCGGGCACTTCAAGATATGTCCCCTCCTCGAAACCTCCGAGAAGCACAGAAATGATTGGTTGAATAACCACACTCTCTCGGTTTATTTCCAGGTCAGCTGATTGGACCCTACCCTTCTTTAAAGTTCTTCACAAGGCCTTTAAATTTGAATGGGATGAGACATGTGATCAAGCATTCACAAAGCTTAAGGAATATCTATTCGGTCTATCGATTCTTTATAAACCGATTGTGGGAGAGATATTATTATTATCTCTCTCAGTAACCGAGCAGGCGGTCGGTTTGGCTTTATTACGGGAAGGTAAAATTCAATATACCATTTATTTCTTTAGTCATTTACTGAAAGATACATAAAGTTAGTATACTATTTGGAGAAATTAACCTACGGGCTGGTCCTAACCGCCCGACGGTTAAGACCCTATTTTTTTTTGTCTCACTCCATTATTGTCCTCAATAACAGCCAGCTAGGATGGGTGCTAAAAAATCCAGAAGCCTCCGGACAGTTGATTAAATGGACAATGGAGTTGAGTGAGTACAACATCCAGTATCAATGCTGGGTGGCCATAAAGGTGCAAGCCTTGGCAGATTTCATGACGGAGGCAACCATCACTGATTTAGAGTTGACCCGCAAGATATATGTGGACGGTTTCGCCACTCAAAGGGCTAGTGGTGTAGGTATTATTGATTTCTCCTTGAGAAGATGCACTACAATTTTCTATCTAGTTGAATTTCTGGGATTCCAACAACGAAGCCGTGTATGAAGCTTTGCTTGTGAAACGGGTGGGTGAATCTAGAGTTATTATCCATTCAGATTCATAGCTAGTTTCTCAACAAATTGAAGGGGGTTTCGAAGTCTGAAATAACCGATTGAGGTGCTATGTGAAGACATTCGAACAATTGAAAGCAAATGTTCAAGAAGTGACTCTGCGCAAGATACCCTGGTTAAATAATTTTAAAGCAGATGAGTTAACTGAAATGGCTAGTTCCTTAACCCTTTAGACGCTGAAAGACTCAATTTGCCAAGAAATATTGCGGACTCACATAGATAGGGAAGCAGCTCGAGAGGAGGTTGCTGATTGAAGAACTCTCCTAAGCTCTTTCTTTCAGAGGGGCGTCCTACCAACTAACCAAAGTCAGGCTCGATTATTGAAAAGAAGGGTTATTAGGTTCACCTTGGTCGGAAATCATCTATATCGCTGGGCATTCTCCCTATCTCTTCTAAAATGTCTTGGGCCTAAAGATGTCAACTACGTCATGCGAGAAATCCATGAAGGCATATGCGGAAATCACAGAGGATGGGCACTGGCATCAAATTTTTTTTTGGCAAGATACTTTTGGCCCGCTCCGCAAGAAGATACGTCTCAATTTATAGTTGTATGTGAACACTACCTAAAACATCAAAATCTCTCTCATCACCCGATGGAGTTTCTCAGAACATCGATTATTTCTTGCCACTTTAATAAGTGAGGAATGAATATAGTAGGTCCTTTCATGACCGAGCGACAACAAAAGAAATTTCTTTTAGTCATTGTTGACTACTTCTCCAAATGGGTTAAAGTGGAAGCCCTGGCCCGGAAAATAGAGGATGCAGTGATGAAAGTTCTATGGCAAAGTATCATCTGCAGGGTTGGAATACCACAAAAGTTGGTGTCTGATAATGGACGACAGTTTCAGGACAGGAAGCTTAAAGAATGGTGTGAGGGACTCGACATTCAACAAGTCTTCACATCAATATCTTACCCCTAATGTAATGGAGAAGTAAAAGTGATCAACCGGGAAATCATCGGAGGCCTTAAAATCAAACTGGATCACATCAAAGGGAGTTGGGTGGAAGAGCTACCAAGTATCCTCTGGGCCTACTGGACTTCGCAAAGGGCAAGTATAAGTCAAACTCCATTTCACTTAGTTTGTGGAGGAGAGGCTATCATTTCGGTTGAGATAGGGGAAGAATCCATTCAGAGACATATATGATGAAGAATGCAATAATCTGGGTTGACTCCTTGATCTTGACCTTGTTACAGAAGTTAGAGACAGAGCAACAAGCATGTCAACATGCTTGAACCACAATGGGTGGTCCTTACCGTGTCATAAGCAAGCTAACAATGGGATGCTATTACTTGCAAGATTTGGACGACAAGAAACTAGAAAGGTCATAGAGTACTAATCATTTGCAGTTCTATAGAACTCAATAAGTATTTCTAAAAGAATTTCTTATTTCTTGTTTTTACAAGTCATTATTACTGCTTCTGTATACACCTTTTTCAAATAAAAATAATGTTTCTTAAAGCTGGGGAAAATAATAAAGCGACGAAAATCCTTAACGGGCTTAGCCTCCTCCAAGCGGGAGCTGATAAAGTGGTGAAGTGGGAGCTAATTAAGCGACAAATGTCCTTAAGGATCTCAACCTCCCCGAGCAAGAGCTAATAAAGCGACAAATGCCTTTAAAGGGCTCAACCTCCCTAAACGGGAGCCAATAAGAGTCCTTAAGGGGCTCAGCCACTTCCAAATGCATCAATGCTCTGGAAAGGCTCAACTCTCATACTTAGTCAAAAAATCAAAGCCGAACGGAAATAACAATTTCATTAAACCATTTTCCAAGTTACATAAAGGAGCTACAAGGAAAAATAGGAGCTTTAGTTATCATCCTTCTCGGAGTTGGGCAGTTCCTCTCCCACCTGGTGTAGATCTAGAAAGTCCAAGGAGTTCCCGAGTAGAAAGTGTCTCGCTTTAAAGACTTGCCGGATGACCCTTTCAAAGTCATGTTACATTCTCCTCTATATTTGGACAGCCAACCGATCGAAATACTCTTGAGATTTGAGGAAGCTTGCTTTAAAGTTTGCACACCGTTCTTCCTCTTGTGCCTTGTAGTTCGCCAGCTTGGTCTTGACTAGTTCTAGCTGGACAGTTGTCGCTCATTCATTCTGAATGACCTCGTTGGCCTACTTCTTCAACATCCTCGCACCTTCAACGACCTGGTTAGATCTACTTACAGAGTGACCACTTGCTTACCAAAAGCGTTTATACGCTCTTCTTGTTGATTGATGCAGGACTCTTGTAAGCCCACTCAAACGGTTAACCGCTCCTGCTCAGCCTCCAGAGGGCCAATCCATGTTTGCAAAGATTCATCTCTCCCTGTCGTGGCTTCCATCTCGACTTCCAAAGTAGTGATGGTTGCGTGAGCTACTTCAATCTCTCCCCTCAGGCGAGTAGATAAAGTTGACAGCAATTGTGTCTCTTCCTGGGTGCGCACAACTTCAGCTTTGGCTTCCTCCACCGCCTGAGCAGGTGTCACTAGTTGGGATTCAAATCTTCAATCTTTTACTGAAGTATTATCAGCTTCACTAAATACGACATCCGGTTATGCATCTCAAGGTGCTCCGACCATAATTACCAAAATAAGGTAAGAGTTAGAATCAAAACAAGGATCAAAATTTCTAAAGTCTAGAATTAATAACCTTAAGGATGGAGGTATTCACCCGACAACTAACTTACCATAATATCTTTCTTTAATCGGGACAGTAAGTTGACCCAACGCCTTGGTTCAGCAGAGGGAGGTCATAATGTTTTTTTTATAAAGGACGGACTTTAATGCAATTTAAGAAAAGAAAGAATTAAATATAACGATTTAAACTGAAATAATTCATAGTTTCTTAACAGGAAAGTAATTTTAAGAATATATATATATATATATATATATATATATATATATATATATATATATATATATATATATATATATAGCGCATCTCTGTTGCGGACCGCGTGCGTGATCACGGGGCCAGACCGATCAGGCCCTTGCCTGATCGGTCTGGTGACCAATCAGGCCCTTGCCTGATCGGTCTGGTGACCAATCAGGCAAGGGCCTGATTGGTCTGGCAGTGAGGTCCGTACGAGAAATCCGCATATCACAACCGCAGCAGAGCATATATATATATATATATATATATATATATATATATATATATATATATATATATATATATATATATATATATATATATATATATATATACAGAATTTTATACTTTTTACCATGCAAACTCATGCAAAACTAGTATATTTGATTTTTTTTTCTTTATTTCTTATTTTATTTGTTTCTTTATTTTTTTGATTACGATTATCCTTAGGGTTCAATCTTCCTATTTGGATATAGTATTAAGCACAAAAAATTTTCAAACTAATATATATATATATATATATATATATGTGACAAGATTTTAAATATCCATAAAAGACAAGATTTTAACAATTCTTTCATAATTTAATCTGCAAAATTTAAAGCATTCCTTCCTCACGTGATTATTTATATATATATATAAAATGTGCATTATCAAACCATAAAACCTATATATATATATATATATATATATATAATTCTTTTAGCTTACTCATCTCGGCGGAGGCCGACTAGTAGAATATATATATATATATATATATATAATTCTTTTAGCTTACTCATCTCGGCGGAGGCCGACTAGTAGACGGTTCATCGTCGTTGAACCATGTATCTTCCTTTCCGTCTTCATCTTCTGCTGCTTCTGCTCTTCGTTGTCCATAGAACTACGGGGATCCCAACATGGAATTATACGCGTAGCGGACGAGTTTCTATACAAGAATTAGAGAGGATACAACAGTACCTTGCCAAAGTTAATAAGCCTGCAGTGAAAACCATACAGGCATGCAATATCATTTACGAAATTGTTAGCTAGTCTATCTGTATATATGCATGCTTATATAAATGCTTGATGTCTTGCTAATGATCACAGAGCATAGGGGGAGATGTCATAGACTGCGTCCCCATTCGCAAGCAATTGGCTTTCGATCATCCTGCTTTAAAGAATCACAAGCTTCAGGTATCTGGTTATTCATGTTTGATTTATTTTATACTTCTCCTAATTAATGTATAAGCTAATTAAATTAATTATTAATCACTTCAGGATGCACCTTCTTCTATGGAAAAGTCATTGGAAAGAAGAGAAAAGAATTACAAGGGGAGTGAGAATAGGGCGCGGCATGCTGCATGGGCACCAGCACAAGGTTGCCCAAAGGGGACTGTTCCAATACGAAGGATCACCGTCGACGATGTTCTAAGAGCTGGGTCTTTGTATCAGTTCGCTGGAAAAGAAGCAAATCAAGTTGGAAAGCTGGAGGTGAATGACAAATTTGTATCTGTTACATTCATTGAACTTCTTGTTTTTTTTTTTTTGAAGATATTAAATTATATAGGATCACCATTATAAACTATTGTTTTCAGCATGCAGTAGCTGTTCATACTAACCCAGGAAAAATTCACGGAGGTTTCGCTACGCTAAATATCTGGGATCCTGTAGTTGAAGGTGATAACGAGTTCAGTGCCTCCCAAATATGGATTTCGGGAGGAAAAGAGACAATTAGAGCTGGGTGGCAGGTTTTCTTCTTAATTCTCAATCTTTAATATTAAGGGATAAATGACATGAGAATTGACAAAAAAAAAATGAAAACTGAATGGGATTGTGTGATGTTTCCATGACAATTTTCTAGGTTTATCCTAACATGTATGGAGACAATATCTATTTGGCAAGGCTATTCACCCACTGGACAGTAAGATACTTTCTTTGTATATATATAGCTTGTTGTATTTGTATTAGTTGGGTTATATAATTTATTAATTAATCAAAAACACACTTCATGGATGCTTGTAGATAGATGGATCTCAGTCAACTGGCTGCTACGATGTTCTTTGCTCAGGCTTTATCCAAGTTAGCAAGAATTTCTTCTTAGGAATGATTTTCAACAATAGCTCAGTCATTGGTGGTAGACAGTATGTTTGTGATATAGCAATTTGGCAGGTAAGTTGTGAATTCTATGAAAAACTTGGTTTATACATTTAATTAGAAATGTTTTTGTTTACTAAACTTAAATATCCATTGCAAATAAACTTGTAATTAATCTAATAAGAATGGTGAAATATTTCAGGATAAACAAACTGGCAATTGGTGGATGCGCTACGAAAAGGAACCCATAGGTTATTGGCCACGCGAGCTCTTCCAATACCTCAATTCAGCAGCGGATTTAGTAAAGTGGGGTGGAGAAATAGCAAATAACAATCCCAGTAGGCACACTGTAACCCAAATGGGATCAGGTTCCTTCCCTGATGGAAGCCCTGATGGAGGGTGGCAGAAGGCTGCCTTTTTCCAGGACTTAAAGATCTTTGATTCAAACCAGTTCGTTCCAACTCCACCTGTTCACACCGAAACTGAGAATAGTAACTGCTACAACATCATTACTTACAAAGATAAGGCAACAATTTTTTTCTATGGTGGGGATGGACTTGGGAAAAATTGCCCCTAATTTATAGTCGTAAACTACTATGTACTAGCTCAAATAAGGTATTGTTTAGTTAATGCACTTTTTGTATACATCTAAATGGCAATACCATGCGTATGGAAGGATATATTTCAATTGTTCTTATATAGTGGGAGATTGTTAAATTGTAATATGCAATTCAAGAAACAAAATTTTAATTATCCTTAAATATTTATGTAATAATCGTGAAGATCATGGTTAATTAAATCAAATAATAGCTGAGCATGACACTTAAATCAAAGGTAACTATTCCTTTGTGGAAGTTAAGCATTAATATTTCATATCCATATCATATGATATGGTGGAATGGCAGAGATCCACGTCATCCCAAAGCTCTCGAAGCCCGTCCAAGTCATCATTGCTCTCGGTGGGGGTGATGTGTCCTCGTTCCCGGATGGGGTGATGTTCTAAATCCTGTTTAAAATGGGCATCCTAGCCGAATGGTACGGAGAACTTGAAAAGATACCACTCTCCGTTCGGGACAATACTGCCCGAGCAGATAATCTTAAATCTAAAGGCCCTAACTAGGTCGGTGGATCTCCCAATGAAGTTAGCTTGGTTCGACGATAACACCTGGGAAGGTGGGTGATGGCTCCTAGTGCAACTCCCGGGCGGGTGGCCACTCGGGATTAGTCAGACAGAGGCTCTCGGTCGAGTGCCGAACTAGGTAAATGACAATCGGAAGAACCGAATCAATAAAGCCCGTCTTTATAAACATTTTTGTAATTAATGAACTAATGGATTATCAGGAGATTAAAGATGAAGGAACAGTGACAATAATAAATCATAAATGTGCCAACGATAGTGGTAATTGCTAATTATAAAAGGCGGCTATAACAACTCAAAGAACCATTAATGCAAAAGGTTAAAAACCACTGAAAGTGATATAAAATAGTATCATCTACATGGAGAAGGGGGGAGAGAAAAAAGGGGGTCTTTTATAATCTCAAAACTCACTGCTTTTACTTTATTCTTGATTCCTAGATTCTGACTTGAAAGTCAAAGTCACCCTGGCGCCATCCTAACCTCTTCTTCTTTGAGTTTTTTTTTATCAACTTCAGGTGCCCCAAACCGTAAACCCTCCCTTTGGGGCTTTCTCATCCACGTGTCTTCTCCAACATTGCAGCCACCTTCAACGTATTCGCCCAGTCACCAAGGGATTTCTCTTTAAGAATCTCGCATCAAGAATAAATTGACATCGTCTATTGAAAATTTTTTAACCTGGAGCAGGATACTCATGTGGATGACACTGGCAAGGTTACTACTCTCACTCTTGCTCCAAATGATTTAGATCGGATTGTAGCGGCGATGATAAAGGGAGTATTGGAGCATGAGTCAGCGCAACAGTTAACCGGTCAACGCACCCCCAAAGCTTAGTGGGGGAGCCAGAAGTCCTTGTTCGGAATACACATTTAGAAGCTTCTAGCACACCCCCACGTGACCTTGCTTGGGGGAAAATGGCATGCATTAGCCGCCCCGAGAATCACAATACGCCGCCATTCTACCAAAGCATTTTAGAAGATCCATTGTCATGTCATGATTGACCGACAACAATTGGTGAATACAATGGTACATCGGATCCAAAAGATCACGTGTGTAAGTTCGAGAATGTTGCTTTATTATATTAGTATGTGGACGGTGTAAAGTGTTGGGTGTTTTTGACTACCCTTTCAGGCTCAACACAGAGATGGTTCAATAGGTTGCCTGCCTCTTCCATTCGCTCATTCAAAGATTTTTGAATGGTATTCTTACATCATTTCACTAGTAGTCGACGTATCAAGACGCCACTAAACCTCTTCACTCTCAATTACCGAAAAACCTAGGAGACATAATGCGGAGGCTACTTGAGGAAGCAATAGGCAGGCTAGGCATTGGCTTTGCTTGGGCCACCAACCCACATCTTGGAGGACTAGCGGCTGCTAGAGCTGCCCCATGCTGCTCCGGATGTTGGTGGCCGGAGTTGGAGAGCAAAAGTGAGTTCCTCAAAAGCTACATGAAGGGAGGGCAAGTGTCATCATGCAGATTCTTATGGAATCGGGATCTTGAGGGTCTTCATTGATTCGTTAATGATCTCGGATCATAGGGTTCTTGATTGATCTCCGAATGATCTTAGGGCTCTTGATTGAGTTACAATCTTGCAACTGAGAGGCAAAGATAATGCGGAGTCTTGTGGAGACGGGATCTTGGGCGGTCTTCATTGATTCACATATGGATCTTCGATCAAGGGAGGTCTTAAGTGACTTCTAGCCTGATCATGGGCTCTTCATTGTTGCTCAATCTCGCAACCGAGTGCTGTAGTCATTGGCGAACGACGCTTAGGGGTCTTGGATGATCCTCAAAGTGATTTTGGGGATCTTGATTGATTTGCGGATCACCACCCGAGAGGCTAACCTCACCGGCAAACAACATGTGAAGGTGGTGGACCAGGGGCGTAGCCAGACTTTCAAATTAGATGGGGCTAACTATGATTGAAGATATTAGAAAAGTTTTAAGAAATAAAAAAATTAGAGATCGAAAGAAATTCATCCCCAATACGAATAAATCTACTTAATCCAATGAAGAAAAAAGATAAAATAATAGAAATTAAAATCTTTTCTACCTTGCCTGTGGCTGTGAAGAAGAAAAAAAAGGCGGCGTGCAGCGTGGTGTGGCGTGCAACAGATGCGTGCGATGGGGAGTTAATCGGTGATTTTGGTTTAAAATTTTTCTACTTGTCATAATTGGTAAAATATAAATTTTATTTAATTAAAATTTGTAAGTTGATTTTGATTTAATGAAACTTTATAATTGAAAAAGATTGGATTGAGTTGTGTTTTAGTGGGTTATATATATATATATATATATATATATATATATATATATATATATATATATATATATATATATATATATATATATATATATATATATGTATTTGTGAGAGAAGTGGGTTGGGCTGGAGCGCAACCTAGCCCAGGTGTGGCTCCGCCCCTGTGGTGGACGGTGATATCAGAGAAGATAATGCTGAGGATAGGGATGATAGGAAGAGGGCCGCTAGGGGAGCTATCATGAGGTGCAAGGAGAGGAGGAAGAACAACCTGAAGGCCACCATGACCAGGAGCAAGCATTGCTGGACCTTGATGGTTTGTTGGGGAGCTGCCGGAGTTGGGAGGCTACCAGGATCATGGGAGATGATGAGGAAAAGTTGTAATTGATGAATCATGTGGATGATAGCAGAGTGCATCGGTGATGAGAGATGTACTATTGCGGTTATATTGCATAATTGTATCGGGATTATGTTAAAATACGGAAATATAAGGGCTAAAAGGTAAAAATTTTCCTAAATTAAGGATTTCTGTGGGAATTTCGAAACTTTGGTGGAGTAAAGTGCAAATAGCCAGCCCTTTAAGTCTTAGCTGCGGCCGAGTGCAGGCTCAGATCTCGCGCAACCTTCCCTTTTCTTTTCCTCATTTTTCTTTTTCTCCTTCGGTCGCATACTTCTCCTCTTGCAGTCGGAGCCGGCGATTTCGTTGGTTTTCGACGGAGAGTAGGCCTCGGTACGCAAGCTGGACGATCCGAGTAGAAGGTTGTGGCGGACGCTATCCGGAAGGTGGTGACTGGGAGTTCTTTCCGCTAGGGTTCGCCATTTGGGGGAAAACCAACGGGTAGGTTCTTTTCTGTGGTTCTTTCGGTTTTAATCGAGTAGATCTTGGAGGATTTAGGGTTTTATCTCTGATCTTGTTGTCGACTTGGCTCAAGGTTGGGCGATCGTGGGTTTTTAGCTGCCATCGATCGGTCTCGATTCCACTGGAGCAAGGTTGGAGGATATCCCTGGGAGATCTTTTTCGGTTGCTCAGTGGGTGATTGCGTTCCAGGTAATCAACTATTCCTTTTGTTTGGATCTTGGATGAGTTCATAGGTGTGGGGATTGTTGTTCTCTGTTGGCGGTATAATTTGATATAGAATTGTCGAGAACTAGGTTGTGTAATCGGTTGGGTTAGATTGTATATACTCTCGATAGGGAATTTGGATGAGCTTTCTATCGATACTTTTGGTTGAGTTGATTCTCCTGTTGATCTGTTAGTAAATTGTGTTTTTGGTGGGTTGCATCGATCTAAGTTTGAACTGTTCCTTCGTTTTGTTCTGTTCTTGGTCAATACTGATCGATTTTGAGCTCTGTTCGTGCTTAGAGTTCTGTTATGAGTGGTTTATGGATGGTTGGTCTTCATTTTTGTTGATCTCGTTGAACTGGAGCTTGTGTGATCTCCCTGTGAGTTGTGGTGTGGGATCGAGAGGTTGAGTGTTGTGTGCGGAGGGTGTTCGATCATACGTTTGAGTGAGGTGAGGTTGGATTAGTTTGCTACCGTGAGCTCGTGGTCGGATTTGTATGAGTTGTCGAACTGTTTTGTTTAGATTCAGTTTTCTGTTCGTTGGTGTTATTGAGAAATGGCCTCCGGTTAGCTGATTTAATGGTGGCTAGCTAGTTGGGTTGGAGGTTGGTTAGGATTAGGCTAAACCTAAGTTGAGTCTAATTCTTATAACTCGGGATAGTTGGGGTTTTATCTTTATGCGGCTTGATAATTAGTTTAGCTAATTATTTTTTTTGAATATAGCTAAACTTAGGTTTGTGATACAGGACACTGACTGACTTGGCTATTTTTGCGCGGATATCATTTTGGACGGGAGTTCTCGTCGCACGGACTTCTTCGTATCGAGGCGAGTACGCTGGACTTATCTTCACTAGATATAGTCATCTGTTATGCATAGCTAGATATGGTAACAGTAGGGTTACCTGATAGTTTTACTCCTGTACTTCTATTCCGATATTTGCTATCTGCTTAGGTTACTGTTCCATATTTCTGTATCTGTTAGGTTTACGGATAGCATACCTTATACCTCGCGCTAGGGTTTAGGCTATGGTGCATTCCGGTTATTTATACTACTGCATTTCATATAGTGACAGTAGAGTTAGATAGCGGGTGATGCATGGGATAGTGACATGCATCATCGTGCACGTAGCATAGGCGGACGACCTTTGACTCTCTGGAGGTTGAGATGGGTCGTCGTACGTGCTACTGGTGTAGGGGCATATGCAGGCGACCTTTGACTCCCCTAGTGGTTGAGATGGGTCGTCATACCTGCCACTTTACCTGTCGTGTAGTCCCAGTTCCACTCTTCGTTAGTGGATTATAGGCCACGGCGCTTCGACAGGTCCCCTACCTATCCGATGATAGTGAGGGGCAGGGAACGTCACTTTGTCCGATGACAGAGTACGTTCAGGGTCTGAGACCCGGCTCATTCGGTGTCGTGTGAGGCACGACGATGGCCGTTTAAGTGGAGGGAGGACCCGGTCAGAGCCCTACCCACTCGGTTTCGCGTAGAGGCGATAGTAGCCGACTGGCGTCAGGGGTGACCCATGCTGCATCATGAGCATACTGTGCATTGATGCATCTGGTTGTGATTGCTCTATTTGATTGCTGCACTTGGTTGACATGCATATTACGGGGATGGTTCGGCACAGGTAGGTATACTTCTCGTCTGCTGGTTTAGATCTGCTTTTATTATTACTGCACTTTCTTTTATAGTTGCTGGTACTTACTGTTATTATATCTCCTTGTGCATACCTGTGTATTCGCTGAGTTCTAGGACTCACACCGTTAGACCTGTTTTTCTCTATTTCAGGATGATCGACTGGAGTGCCTGTCTGCCTGTCCCTGTGTATGTGTGTCGAGGCGACTTTCGAGGATTTGTCTTGTATTCGTTGTGGGTACATGTTGGTACCCTTCTTATTCATTTTCCATTTCTGTTACTTCACCTTTTCCGCTGTTGTATTTTCGATATGGTTGTATTTTTGTGTGCCATGGAGGCCTTCGTTTTACTTTGTTTTGTCGTAAGTCGTACCGGTACGCATCTTTTTGTTTGACGACGTCGTTTGTTTTATGCGTTCGGTGCCTTGTTCCAGCTCTATAGGCTTGGGTACAGGCTTACCGCGAGAGTCGATGTGCTAGGGTTTTCGGATTGTCCGCCGGTTCGAGGGAGAAGCAGTCCGGTCGGTATCGGACGAGCGGCTCCTCGGGGCGTGACAATTTATTTGGTATCAGAGCCCAGGTTGCGAGATACCTTGTGGTCTTGTGGGTATTTTCGGATTTTGAGTCGGAGTCGTTTTCTCGATGGACGTGTTTGGGACATGGCAGCGACGGGACACCTCCAGGCGACCAGAGAAGAAATGTAAGACTTGTTAGCGATTATAAGTATAATCATATTGACGTTGGGTTATATCCGTACAGGTATGCCCCGTCGTATCGAGCTGACTCCGCCCCGTCCACGTGGTGGGCCGCGGCGACCACCCCGTGGGACGATTCAGGAGCCTATGGGAGCTGCGACTGGCGGAGCCGAGGCAGAGTCTTCGGGACGACGACTCGGGGTTGGGCCAGGACATCGAGGACGGACTCCTCCACTTCAGGGACCTCCATCACCGAGAGTCCCTTCGCCATTTCTATCGGCAGTTCCGGTTATACCCCCGGTGGTACCCGTCGTGGCATCACCAGCCGTACCCGCGTCAGTACCACCAGTTGAGCAGTCGGCGCCACAGCCACTACAGTTGGTACTCCAGACTCTGCAGCAGCTGATACAGACGCTGCAGCCGATACTGACTCCTGCTCAGCCGATGCCCCCTCCTGCTCCACCAGCGTCTCAGCCGGTTCAGCCCGCACCTCTGGAGGGGCAGACATCGGGCCCATCCAGTCAGCCAGAGCAGTCAGTACCCCCGGCGGTGCAGCCACCAGTGACATCAGAGGTACCGCATGTGATACCGACGGCCCCTGTGGGCCATGCCATGGACCGATCACGGATTCCAGCGTTGGCTGCGTCCGTGAAGGGCCGGTTCACCCTGTTTCACGGGGGGACTGACCCGACCGTGGCCAGATCATGGCTCAGCACTGTGGAGGATACCTTCCAGTACATGACCTGCTCCGATTGGGAGAAGGTCGGGTTGGCCGCCTATCATATGAGAGACCAGGCGTCGACATGGTGGACGGCCCAGCAGACGATTTTCCGCGATCGACCTGTCACGTGGGTTCTGTTCAGAGAGGCCTTTGAGCAGAAGTATTTCCCCGTCGCATTCCAGATGACACGTCGACAGGAGTTTCTGAGTCTCCAGCAGGGAGATCGGACAGTATTAGAGTATGATGCCGAGTTTAACCGCTTGGCGGAGTATTGTCCTCTGATGGTCGCGGACGATAGAGAGCGGAGGATGCACTTTACTCGAGGGCTGGCCTCGAACATCCAGCTTCAGATGGCTACATGCGACATTACATCATACCGAGAGGCGCTGGAGCGAGCCCTCATTATCGAGTCTACCCGACATAGATTATTTGGAGATAAGAAAAAGGATAAGCAGCCAGTTTCTGATGTAGCACAGCCTCAGCCTCAGACACAGTAAACCTCGCGGAAGCGGGGTAGGCAGAGCCAGACCGGACAGGGTACTTCTGGGGCTTCATCTAGACCCCAGAAGACAGGGCGTACCACGACCGACTCTTCTCAGTCTTCTCGGCATGATCAGAAGACCCAGGTTAGACGCCATTGTACTCAGTGTGGCTCCAGGCAGCATGAGCGGTCCCAGTGTACCCTGGAGCAGGCGGTTTGCTACTACTGTCAGCAGCCTGGACATATGAGTCGCGATTGTGCCCGGAAGGCACAGGACACAGCTGCGGGAGTCACCTCTCAGGGTTCTCAGGGAGGGCACACTGGCTCTACTCGAGCTCAGCACGGAGGACGGGGTCCACGGACTTCTTCTCGGACCCAGCCGGCCGCTCCTCCACCTGTCCATGTGTACTGTATGTTCGGGCAGGGTTCCGAGCACACTCATCCACCGACCGTACCTCAGCATTCTGTTGTGGAGCCTCAGCAGCCGTACTATACCGGGTATCCGCTTCCGGTTTATCAGCAGTCTCAGATTTCTGGAGCGCCACTACCTCAGCTACCTCCCGTGCCTCCTATACAGGCACTACCCCCACCTCCACCGCCGCCGGAGACGGGCCGGGTTTATGCGGTGACCCGAGATGAGGCCCATCGAGCAGACGGATCTGTCTTCCGAGGTACAGTCTCGCTTTATGCATTTACCGCAGACTTGCTCATAGATACTGGTAGTTCATTTTCATTTATATCACGAGCATTCCTGAGCAAGATCTGCAGGTTAGCGACCCTTAGACCACATCAGTTATCTGTGACCCTGCCTTCAGGAGATGTTCTGGAGGTAACTCAGGAGGTCAGAGGGTGCCCCTTGGATTTCGGAAGGGTCACTCTCACCGTGGACCTGTCCGTATTAGATATGATTGAGTTCGACGTCATTTTGGGCATGGACTGGCTCACGGCATCGCATGCCACCGTGGATTGCCATTCGAGGGTGGTCACATTTCGCCCTCCAGGCCAACCCTCGTGGGAGTTCCTTGGCATCCGGGATGACGGCATAGCGATTGTTTCTGCACTTCAGGCGTAGAGACTCATTGCGCACGATTGTCAGGGATTTCTGGTATCATTGATCAGCTCCTCAGACAGCAGTGCTCCTCAGATCTCCGATGTGCCAGTAGTCAGAGAGTTTCCGGATGTTTTCCCAGAGGAGTTACCGGGTTTACCTTCCCCGAGGGAGGTTGAGTTCGCCATCGAATTGATACCGGGGACTGCGCCGGCATCGAAGGCCCCATACAGGATGGCACCGTGCGAGTTGGACGAGCTGAAGGTCCAACTCCAGGAGTTGCTCGATCGTGGATTTATCCGCCCGAGCGTTTCTCCGTGGGGTTCTCCAGTCCTTTTTGTGAAGAAAAAAGACGGTTCTATGCGCTTATGTATTGACTACCGGCAGCTGAACTCGGTTACAGTCAGGAACAAGTATCCCCTGCCGCGTATTGATGATTTGTTTGACCAGCTGAGGGGTACTTCTGTGTACTCCAAGATAGATTTGCGCTCTGGATATCATCAGCTGAGAGTCAGAGATTCAGATATCCAGAAGACGGCTTTCCGTACTCGGTATGGGCACTATGAGTTTTTGGTGATGCCGTTTGGGCTCACCAATGCCCCCGCTGTGTTCATGGATCTCATGAACAGGGTATTCCTTCCATATTTGGACCAGTTCGTCATCGTGTTCATTGATGATATCTTGGTGTATTCTCGGTCCGAGGAGGAGCACACTCGCCATCTTCGCACCATTTTGGGGGTTCTTCGGAAGGAGAAGCTCTATGCGAAGTATAGCAAGTGTGCATTCTGGTTATCTTCTGTGGGATTTCTTGGTCACGTTGTATCCAGTGGAGGCATCTCAGTGGACCCCCAGAAGATTGAGGCTGTCACCAGTTGGGAACAGCCTAAGTCAGTCCATGAGGTCCGCAGTTTCCTGGGATTGGCTGGCTATTACCGACGATTTGTCGAGGGTTTCTCTACCATCGCATCACCACTTACACGCCTGACTAGGAAGGGCGTGAAGTTTGTATGGACTGAGGCCTGCGAGACCAGCTTCCAGGAGCTGAAGCAGCGACTTGTATCTGTGCCAGTTCTGGTACTGCCTTCTGGAGAGGATGGGTTCACGCTGTATACTGATGCGTCTCTTCTCGGACTGGGTGCAGTACTCATGCAGCATGGACGGGTAGTTGCTTATGCTTCTCGACAGCTGAAGGAGCATGAGAGGAACTACCCCGTTCATGACTTGGAGTTAGCCGCTATTATTTTCGCGCTGAAGATCTGGAGGCATCATCTTTACGGGATTACCTTCGAGATCTTCACAGACCACCAGAGCCTTCAGTATCTATTCACTCAGCGAGAGCTGAACCTCCGACAGAGGAGGTGGATGGAGTTCTTGAAGGACTATGATTGTACCATTGGCTATCATCCTGGGAAAGCCAATGTAGTAGCTGATGCACTGAGTAGGAAGACCAGAGCAGTCTTAGCCTGTCAGCGGGTGATTGTCACTGAGTTGATCCAGAGGTTTTCAGAGTTGGGATTAGAGGAGCGGACTCAGACAGAGAGGGGTTTGCTGGTGACTATGGTTGCGCAGTCAGCTATTAGGTCCAGGATCAGAGAGGCGCAGGCCAGTGACCATCATCTGCAGTCTCTGGGCAGTCGCATTTCCACCGGGCAGCCGTCTGACTTTACGCGGGACGATGAGGGCATTCTGTTTTTCCGAGGGAGACTATGTGTGCCAGAGTCGCACCCAGTCATGGAGGAGTTGTTACAGGAGGCTCATCGTTCGCGGTTCGCTATACACCCAGGCGGGACTCGGATGTATCGTGATTTGAGGCGTTCCTATTGGTGGAACAACATGAAGAGAGACATTGCGAGTTTTGTTGCTAGATGTCTCGTCTGCCAGCATGTTAAGGCAGAGCACCAGAGACCTGCTGGGTTACTTCAGAGGATTCCCATTCCCGAGTGGAAATGGGAACACATTACTATGGATTTTGTGGTGGGACTGCCCAGGACTAGGAGGGGTCACGACGCGATTTGGGTGATCGTTGATCGATTAACCAAGTCGGCGCATTTCTTAGCGATGCGGAGGACGGATTCGCTTGATAGATTAGCTGAGTTGTACTGCCGGGAGATCGTCAGACTGCATGGAGTACCCCTGAGCATCATATCAGATAGAGATCCTCGTTTCACATCCCGATTCTGGCAGAGTCTGTAGAGAGCCATGGGGACAGATCTTCGGTTCAGTACAGCCTTTCACCCGCAGACAGATGGGCAGTCAGAGCGTACGATTCAGACATTGGAGGACCTGCTGAGATCATGTGTTTTGGATTTCGGAGGCAGCTGGGAGGATCATTTACATTTGGTGGAGTTCGCCTACAACAACAGCTATCATTCGGCGATTCAGATGGCGCCGTATGAGGCGTTGTATGGTAGGCCATGTCGGACACCCACCCTCTGGGAGGAGGTTGGGGAGGCCCAGCTGTTAGGACCAGAGAGAGCTCAGCAGGAGGCAGAGCTGTACGCACTATCAGACGGAGGATGTCAGAGGCACAGGATCGCCAGAAGAGTTACGCTGATCAGCGACGGAGACCTCTGGAGTTCTCGGCAGGCGATCATGTTTTTCTTCGTGTTTCACCCACGAAAGGGGTGAAGAGATTTGGACTTAGGGGTAAGCTAGCTCCGCGGTACATTGGACCTTTCCAGATTCTTGAGAGGATCGGAGCCGTAGCTTACCGTCTGGCACTTCCTCCTTCCCTGGCCGGAGTGCATGATGTGTTCCACGTCTCTATGCTGAGGAGATACGTGGCCGACCCAGCACACATTCTATCCGAGGTACCGGGTTCGTTACAGCCGGATGCTACCTACGAGGAGGTTCCGGTACGGATTGTGGAGTACGGGGAGCGTCGATTGCGGAACAAGGTAATCCGACTGGTTAAGGTCGGATGGCAGCACCATTCGGATGCTGAGGCGACCTGGGAGCTCGAGGATACCATTCGTGCTCGTTACCCCCACTTGTTTGCTTGAGGTACGTGTGTCATTTCGTTCAGTATTTATACTGCATGTCTTGTGTTCAGTATTTTGTACTGTATGATCGTACTTGACACGACTGGGTAGCGAAATTTGGGGACCAAATTTTTGTTAGTGGGGGAGAATGTTAAAATACGGAAATATAAGGGCTAAAAGGTAAAAATTTTCCTAAATTAAGGATTTCTGTGGGAATTTCGAAACTTTGGTGGAGTAAAGTGCAAATAGCCAGCCCTTTAAGTCTTAGCTGTGGCCGAGTGCAGGCTCAGATCTCGCGCAACCTTCCCTTTTCTTTTCCTCATTTTTCTTTTTCTCCTTCGGTCGCATACTTCTCCTCTTGCAGTCGGAGCCGGCGATTTCGTTGGTTTTCGCCGGAGAGTAGGCCTCGGTACGCAAGCTGGACGATCCGAGTAGAAGGTTGTGGCGGACGCTATCCGGAAGGCGGTGACTGGGAGTTCTTTCCGCTAGGGTTCGCCATTTGGGGGAAAACCAACGGGTAGGTTCTTTTCTGTGGTTCTTTCGGTTTTAATCGAGTAGATCTTGGAGGATTTAGGGTTTTATCTCTGATCTTGTTGTCGACTTGGCTCAAGGTTGGGCGATCGTGGGTTTTTAGCTGCCATCGATCGGTCTCGATTCCACTGGAGCAAGGTTGGAGGATATCCCTGGGAGATCTTTTTCGGTTGCTCAGTGGGTGATTGCGTTCCAGGTAATCAACTATTCCTTTTGTTTGGATCTTGGATGAGTTCATAGGTGTGGGGATTGTTGTTCTCTGTTGGCGGTATAATTTGATATAGAATTGTCGAGAACTAGGTTGTGTAATCGGTTGGGTTAGATTGTATATACTCTCGATAGGGAATTTGGATGAGCTTTCTATCGATACTTTTGGTTGAGTTGATTCTCCTGTTGATCTGTTAGTAAATTGTGTTTTTGGTGGGTTGCATCGATCTAAGTTTGAACTGTTCCTTCGTTTTGTTCTGTTCTTGGTCAATACTGATCGATTTTGAGCTCTGTTCGTGCTTAGAGTTCTGTTATGAGTGGTTTATGGATGGTTGATCTTCATTTTTGTTGATCTCGTTGAACTGGAGCTTGTGTGATCTCCCTGTGAGTTGTGGTGTGGGATCGAGAGGTTGAGTGTTGTGTGCGGAGGGTGTTCGATCATACGTTTGAGTGAGGTGAGGTTGGATTAGTTTGCTACCGTGAGCTCGTGGTCGGATTTGTATGAGTTGTCGAACTGTTTTGTTTAGATTCAGTTTTCTGTTCGTTGGTGTTATTGAGAAATGGCCTCCGGTTAGCTGATTTAATGGTGGCTAGCTAGTTGGGTTGGAGGTTGGTTAGGATTAGGCTAAACCTAAGTTGAGTCTAATTCTTATAACTCGGGATAGTTGGGGTTTTATCTTTATGCGGCTTGATAATTAGTTTAGCTAATTATTTTTTTTGAATATAGCTAAACTTAGGTTTGTGATACAGGACACTGACTGACTTGGCTATTTTTGCGCGGATATCATTTTGGACGGGCACGGACTTCTTCGTATCGAGGCGAGTACGCTGGACTTATCTTCACTAGATATAGTCATCTGTTATGCATAGCTAGATATGGTAACAGTAGGGTTACCTGATAGTTTTATTCCTGTACTTCTATTCCGATATTTGCTATCTGCTTAGGTTACTGTTCCATATTTCTGTATCTGTTAGATTTACGGATAGCATACCTTATACCTCGCGCTAGGGTTTAGGCTATGGTGCATTCCGGTTATTTATACTACTGCATTTCATATAGTGACAGTAGAGTTAGATAGCGGGTGATGCATGGGATAGTGACATGCATCATCGTGCACGTAGCATAGGCGGACGACCTTTGACTCCCTGGAGGTTGAGATGGGTCGTCGTACGTGCTACTGGTGTAGGGGCATATGCAGGCGACCTTTGACTCCCCTAGTGGTTGAGATGGGTCGTCATACCTGCCACTTTACCTGTCGTGTAGTCCCAGTTCCACTCTTCGTTAGTGGATTATAGGCCACGGCGCTCCGACAGGTCCCCTACCTATCCGATGATAGTGAGGGGCAGGGAACGTCACTTTGTCCGATGACAGAGTACGTTCAGGGTCTGAGACCCGGCTCATTCGGTGTCGTGTGAGGCACGACGATGGCCGTTTAAGTGGAGGGAGGACCCGGTCAGAGCCCTACCCACTCGGTTTCGCGTAGAGGCGATAGTAGCCGACTGGCGTCAGGGGTGACCCATGCTGCATCATGAGCATACTGTGCATTGATGCATCTGGTTGTGATTGCTCTATTTGATTGCTGCACTTGGTTGACATGCATATTACGGGGATGGTTCGGCACAGGTAGGTATACTTCTCGTCTGCTGGTTTAGATCTGCTTTTATTATTACTGCACTTTCTTTTATAGTTGCTGGTACTTACTGTTATTATATCTCCTTGTGCATACCTGTGTATTCGCTGAGTTCTAGGACTCATACCGTTAGACCTGTTTTTCTCTATTTCAGGATGATCGACTGGAGTGCCTGTCTGCCTGTCCCTGTGTATGTGTGTCGAGGCGACTTTCGAGGATTTGTCTTGTATTCGTTGTGGGTACATGTTGGTACCCTTCTTATTCATTTTCCATTTCTGTTACTTCACCTTTTCCGCTGTTGTATTTTCGATATGGTTGTATTTTTGTGTGCCATGGAGGCCTTCGTTTTACTTTGTTTTGTCGTAAGTCGTATCGGTACGCATCTTTTTGTTTGACGACGTCGTTTGTTTTATGCGTTCGGTGCCTTGTTCCAGCTCTATAGGCTTGGGTACAGGCTTACCGCGAGAGTCGATGTGCTAGGGTTTTCGGATTGTCCGCTGGTTCGAGGGAGAAGCAGTCCGGTCGGTATCGGACGAGCGGCTCCTCGGGGCGTGACAGGCGGGCTGCCATCCCACTTCACGACAGGATCATGGAGTATCCCTGCACAAACAGTACTAGACCAGTTAATTGCAAACATGAAGGTAAAAGCTTGATTAGAAATCAGGAAGATGCACTATCCTTCAGAATTTGTATTTAACTATTTATTAGCAAGAAACCAAACGGCTTTAATTTGCTCAAAAAAGTAAGAAAGGTGGAGTTTAGTATGTTTGAAATTCATTATTTGAGATTTGAAAAAGCCGGTGGCAAGGAGGGCCAAAGGACTCTTGAATTGTCCAATCAGTAGGTAGCATAAAAATAGTGGTAAATGCCTGAGAGAAAAGATGTAAGAGTAACAAAAGTGGACAGAAAATGTCAACGCGTGGGTACAAAGATGTTCACGGATGCATACAGGCATACAGCATACCTCGGCCAACTGAATCCTCCGGTCTTTTTTATCACTCTGCTTTATCGGTTTGAGCTCTCATTGGGATTGGAGGAGACCAACCAAGACAGCTTTCTGACCAAAAATGCGCATGCAGTATTATAATCATTAATCAGGATGTTTTTGTGTGCAAAATAACAATTAATAAATAAAAAGGGAAGATAAACATCAAGATTAATCAAAAACATCGCTTTGGCGGTTCAAATATTTTCAACACTTGAGATGTTAACACATTTTACAGCGACACCAGTTTGTCGGCTCTTATATTTCAGTCGGAATGTTGGCAATGTAATGACCAGATATTTTAGACCGGAATACATCGAAGAACAAACTTGGCCGCCGCAACTGCTAAGATTATTCCTCGTTTTCAAACATATATATTGTGCGCCGTCAAGTTGCACGAAATAGTATACTCTTTGTCAAAATGAAATTGCAAACCACCCTTTAATCTTAGTTATGTGATGATCAGCAGCAAATTAAGGCCATACCACGCACATAGTTTTAATCTTCATTGTTTCTTCACATATGTAGCAGGTTGAATGAATTAGAACATGACCATTTCGCAGTTCTATTAACCAATTATGAAAACAAAGAAAAATATTATCTTTTTTACGTAACACTGACGGAGTCTCCCATCATGATGAGATTTTTTTTATAATTTTAATATGCCACATCAATATTATAAAAATTTATTGAAGCATCTATCATGGTTAGAATTCATAACATATAAATTATATGACTCCATGCATATACATAAATTTCGAGACAAAAATGTAGATTTGAATTTTCATTATATATGGTTCTTAAATTACAGACCTCAAATCTCAACTCTACAATGGTTCAAATTTTTTTATTCAATTTTTTGATTTTACAAACTTTTCACAAATCTTACATTGAAAAATATCCTAAAAGATAGGGATGACAATGAGTCGGATTCGGATCAGATTCCATATCCTTCGTATCTATACCCATTAAAGAGTCGGATATCTTCTATATTAATATTTTTTTTTCTTTCTATTCAACTATTATCATTCGACAAAAATATATTTGAGTTAATTAACATCATATTAAAAATATATACATATATATATATAATTAAAAAATAGATTAAATATCTATATAACATACTTTTTAATATCGACAAAAATATTTGAGAATTTTTTTAAATATATATATATATATATATATATATATATATATATATATATATATATATATATTATTTAATCAAATATTTGAATCAGATATCTAATATTCATAATTTCTTAGTATCCTCCTCCATGAGTCTAATATCATGGAATCCTTTATCGGACGAGTAAAGCTATGCCTTACCAACTTTTCAAAAGATTTTTTGGGAAGGAAAACAGATGCATGTGAGTTGGCCGGTTAAGGGTACAATACATGCCATTTTGCCTACTAAAAAAGCCTGCTCTGGTCATTCTTTTCTTTATACCTTTGCTTTTTCAGAAGTAGACAAACAAAAAGGCTCTCTTGCCAGTCCCTTCCCCCTCTTGGGCTTCCAACTCTAGAATCTCCCCGTCTTCCATAGTTCCATGGCCTAATTATTAGTCCCCTTTTCTTCTCATGGCTTTGGATCATCCCCGTCTCCAGGCACATCTACTTTTCTCTCTCTCTCTCTTTTCTTTCAAAAAGCTAACGATCCAATGCCTAGCCATTCCAATCTAGTTGACTTGATATTGCTACGAAAACATCGTACTTCTATCACATCTCACCAAGGAAATGACACAGGTGACTCCTGGTTAAGATAATAGTCAAAGAGATGGATAACATTCTTCCTCTCCTTGTTCTCAATGAGTAAGATTAGCCTAAAAATTCAGAGCTCAGAGATTTGTCGGTGCCTCCAAAATCGTTTAAAGAAGGTATCATCAATCATGAATCATCATCGATGGAATCTGAAACTAATGCCTCGTACTTCAGCAATAAATCCGAAAAATGATGGAAGTGGTCCAAACCTCACAATTTTCCTAGTGGTTCTCACATTCGCCCGACCAACAAGTGTGAAGGGTTGGTAAACAAAGGTGCTCGTTTTGAGATCTGAGTAAAACAATGGTCAGCTTGGAGATGATCGATGAAAAAGGATGGCGTGGGAGACAACGCCACTAGGGATCGTTCTCTGGATTCTAAAGTTCTTAGCAACAACAGAGTCCCACCAATGCAATTTATCAAATTGAAATCAATGGTCTAAGTGAATTCTATTTTGCGGTATTAAATCAAACGCGATTTGTGAGACCATCCATCATGCTCCATCATGGAATCATCGTGTTCTAGTGTAGGGTTTGTGGGGGCACGAAAGCATTTTCTATTAAAGGCGGGAAAAAAAAAGAATGGTGAAATCACTAATTACAAAGCGTAGTTGAGATACGACAACAAACATCAACTATCAAGTAAACAAAGATTAGTTCAGATGAGCCTGAGATAAATCTACCTGCATGATCATCTGATCGGAGAAATGGATTTCGCGATATGCAAGGGGATGAAGAAGGAGCGGCGGACAATAATGCCTCCGCCGCCGGCTGCCGTTGCTTGGTTTTCCTCTTCTGCTGGGGTCTATCCAAATAAGGAACTGATTACGGTTCATGGTTTGGTTGGGTTGGATCACACTAAGCCCAAACTCCAAACTCTAATGGGCCTAAGAATTTTAAACAATGGGCCGTAATGGGTTGCGTCCCCACTGAGAAGCGATCTGTAAGATCTTCCTTGTTATCTTTGTGCTTAATTTCTGATACTTTTGAGACCATTTGTTTAGAGAGATTTCTCCACTGAGAAGAAGAATTTGATAGCCGGATTTTCCAGGGCTTGATCTGCCGATGATCAAGGGATCGCTCACCTTAAGGGCACGCCAAGGAGTAGGGGCAAGTTATCCCCGAACTTTGTAAACGATCATTGTTTGTGTTTTTGGTTTGCTTTTCATTTCTGCATTTATACTCTGTTTTGTATTTCTTCCGCTGCCGCTACTAATTGCTGAAGTGCAGAAAACCTAAAAGTTCGAAAAGTTTTGTGTCTGACTATATTCTTCCACTATCTGTATTTATAGCTATCCAAGCACCAACAGGCTCTGATACCATTTTGTTGGAGAAAAAAAGAATAGGAGAGAGAAGAGACACACTTGTGACAAAGGATAAACACCAAGTCCATATATATTGAATTTAGATACTTCCAAAAAATATTATCCCAATCAAATTCTATCTCTATTTATTTTTTTTCTATATAATTAATCCATTAATTATTTATTTATTTTGAAACATTATTATTAAAAAAGGTCGGGGTGGCCTGGGCCACGGCCTCCGCTTGGGCTTGGCTACCGCCCGCCGAAATATTCAGCCGGGTATCCTCGAAAAAGCTCGTGGTGGCCTGGGCCACGGCCTCCGCTTGGCTACCGCCCGCCGGAATATTCAAGAACGGCTCAACCGCCGGCTGCGGGTTCGAAGCGCGAATCGAAGAGTCGTTGGTTAGGAACACCTTGAGGCCGAGTTCGCCCTTGACACGCGACCACAGATCCCGCTTCTCCAAGGGGTAGAACAATTCGATGGCGTCAGTGTAGGGTACGAAGGAGGTGCCGGCAATGCGGACCTTGCCGATGCAAGTCTGGAGTTCGGACACTCGGCTGGCGTGGTAGACGAAGGCCTCGAGGTGGCGGTCGGAGAGCGCGGAGGGGTCGGAGATGTTGAAGTAGAAGACCTCGTTCCAGACGGGGTTCACGTCCTTCTCCTTGACGGTGGTGCGAAACTGTTGGCCGTCGAATTCGAGCTCCACGTAGGCGCTGACAGTGCCCTGGCCGTCCTTGCCTATAAGGTCATGGGCGCCGACGACTTCGACCCCAAGCTTCAGATTGCTGCTCATCATGCTGCTTCCTTCCGCTCCGGTTGGCGGGGAGTGGGTGAGAATTCGAGCCACACCAAATACTCACCTAATTGCCAATTATTGCTAAAGCGATTGATTGATTACCTGAAAACAAAGATGACTTTAATCGATGAACTGCTCTCAGACAAGATCTAAAAATATTGTCGACAGCCATTGCTGTTGGATGTTCAGTAAAAGAGAAGGTTGATTTGTTACATCGACATTTTCACTGAACCTACCGGAGTGAAGCTTGTCGGAGATGGCTTTAATCAGGATCAAGCAAAGCTGGAGCAACACAAGTTGCTACCAGTGGTAGTTTCAGTTGATTTAGCTATAGGTTCTGTGTTAAAATTGATTGTATATGAAGCTAGTAAAAGGAGCTTGTTTGAGGACCAAAAATTCTAACAGAGCAAGAACAGAATCAATACAACAGTGTTTCATTAACCAAGAAATCTAAAAAAAAAAGATTGAAGATTTGACAAAATCAATGACGTTAGTCCATGAAGAGATGGAAAATGATACTTTGTACTATCTCCTCTTCTTCCTTAGTAGAGAGAAGGATAGCTCCAATGCCAAGGAGGTTTCTCTAGAGGTTACCTTGGCCAGGAACTAATTGGGAGAACTAATTGGGAGGAACCGGCTTCCCAATTTTTAATGAAAAACAAAAAACAAAATTCAACCAAAATTGAGCAAATGCAAACTTCACTCAACTAGTAAGTAACAAATCCAGCTATTATAGTATGCCCCTTAGATGTTATAACGGCTTAAGAGCAATCAGCTCGATAAGTAACATTAAGGTGGCATCCAAGCATCACATTCAAAGGAGACAAGACTAGGATATTAGAGTAATTTTTTTATCTACTCTCCTCTCGATGAATATGAGTAGGATTGTAGATGAATCAAATGTTTGTGAGTAAAGTATGTTTAGCTTGGTAAGAATTTTTTTATATTCATTCAATATATATAAGGTCAATTAAATGAATAAATTTAAATAACTTATAATTACATGAATAATATTGAGCGTGTATATATATATATATATATATATATATATATATATTCAACTTGTTAATATTCATGAGTAGAGATTATGAATTAATTGTGTATAATGCTCATTAACAACATCTATGAACTATGTTCTTTAACAAAACTCTTATTAAACTTTTAAGCCAGCAAAACCTCCCCCAAAGAACCTAGTTTTTTGAAAGTTGGAGTGATCTAATTTTATTAAAAGTAAGGGATATTTATCTTTTAATTTTCTGCATGAGAGAGCTCGAAATCAGTGATGTAACTTCAACTTAATTCAGTCAAATTGGTTGGTGAAACATATTGATTGACTGGAAATGTTCAGCAGAATCTTTACATGCTTTTACACATGAACGCTAAAAATGTATCAGAAGATGATCAGAAATGCTAGTATTTGACTTCAGGCACTTAATCTAGTGAGGACTAGGTTATAAAATCATAAGTATCATATTCATATTTTGATTTTGATCCCGCATACCAAGCATTATTCATAAAGTTCCATTCATTCGCTATATTATCAAGGAGATGGAATTAATGCCGAGGAATCCTCATGGGATAGACTAATGATTAATACGTAAGTGTTAGCATCATAGTATTAATGCCGAGGAGGCCATGCTTTTTGCTTCCTCGGATCACTTCTCAAATATCCTTGGTAGTCCCTCAACTCCCCTCTTCATGGGTCCTTGGATTTCTTGGAGGCACCTTTTAATGAAGCATAGATCTTCTTGGAGATTAATAGTTTGGGAAATCTCAAACAGCTCCGAGCTAGACAGACACTTTTGTGCTCTGGAATCTCCATGGGAGCTTGTCGCCAATCTGATACATCCTTTTGGCACAGTCAATAGGTAGGGATGTGGTTCTAGATTATAAGCTTCCCATGCTTTTTCTCTGTTTGATCTCTCACTGCCAACTAAACTCACTACCATCAGTAGGCCGGTGCCTCCAAGGGATCCGTTATTCCTTATCCAGCTCATGCATTCTCAAATTCGTTCTTCGCAAAGAACTTGATTCCGTTGATGCCGGAATTTAACAATCTCTTTCATTATTTATTCAGTGTACCACCTACTTATGCATGGAGGAATTGTGGACCCTTGGTGTAAACTCATCTGGAAATCCTACTCGGTGACGAAAACCAAAGTCCTAACTTGGTTGATATCCCACTGCCTTTTTTAATGTAACTAACGACAGCAAAAGTATCAATAAGATAATAAATCCCAAATTGATTGAAACCAATCGACATTTGTCATATTCGGTGTCATAATCACAATCAGCCTGCTGAGTAAAAAAAAATAGCAATCCCAATATCCATTGAAATCAATTTGACAAAGAGTTGTACTATGTTGTATTGCGACATGTATGAATGCCCAGACGGTAAGTTCGGTTTACCAAAAATCTACTAACTTCTGATAAATCAAACCCAAAGAGTATGACCCAGTGCAGTCTCCAAAACTAATTAACAGACGAAGCAACCAGAAAACACAATTCCAGAACACGGAGATTTCAAGTGGATTGATAGAAACTAACAGGACTTTTCACAAATTATAAAACAACAATAGATTTCATGCAATTCGCAAAATAATTCTGAACAAATACAGAGTCCTAAAACACCTACAAAATGGGACTACAAATCTGTTAGCGTTACGGGAAGTTACGGAAGAGGAAGAAACGCTTCCTCCTCTTCAGCTTCCAACGCTTAAAATATTCAAAGCCTTCATAAACCTCCATTGATGGAGGTATTGATTAAGGTAGAGGAAGAGACATCTTCCTCTTATATAAGCTGCGTCCAAATGCTATCCAAAGGCACGCGATCAGAGAGACGCGAGTAGACGAAGGAGTCGAGAGAGGGATTTGATTTGTGGCTAATTGAGATCGGTCCTCGGTGACGTTCTCGTGACAGCAAGCAGCAGAAGAAAGCAGAGAAGAAAAAGTCCTCGGTGACATTCTCGTGACAGCAAGCAGAAGAAGAAGAGAAGAAGGAGATCCGATCACTGTAAGTTTTTGTATTGTCCAATTAACTAGAATTGTATTAGTTTCATTAAAATGTACTCATGCTCGAGATCTAACAAAATCTACCCTAAAATTTGGACACCAAAAACCCTAGGTCGCCGACTACAATCGCACAGAAAAATCTAAGAGGCACCGACTTTCCACGAGTATAAGACAGCACAATTGAAATCAATACCTTGACGGTACAGTTATGGAAGGAACCGGAGGTTTTGGAGGGAGACGTATATCAGACGATGAGACAAGAGGACGAAAAGTGATCTGAGGACGATGCAAAGAAACTTACATGAACTTGGCCTTGGTTCATTTATAGCTGATCCCGCCCTATCTTTGGCACCGTACGGACTACCATCATGGCAAACGGCCTGGCCAACTTCAGGGTCCACGTCATTGTACGAATAGCCAGCTTGACACCCTAGCCGGACCCAGGGCCCCCGCCGGCCGGTCGGACTCAGGGCGGCTGGTTAGAATAAATATGGCGGTTCATCCGGCCGGGCAAACCTGGCCGACCGCATTAAGGCTTACACGCCTCGTCTAGCCGGGCAAACTTGGCCGACCGCATTAAGGCTTACACGCCTCGTCTAGCCGGGCAAACCTGGCCGACCGCATTAAGGCTTACACGCCTCGTCTAGCCGGTCAAACCCGGCCGACCGCATTAAGGCTTACACACCTCTTTTATCCGAGTGCATCCGCCCGGCTGTCCTTTACACCCAGACTTGATGTCCAGTCGGGCGTGCCGTCCCTGTGTCCACTCGGGCACTCTCTTGGGATCACCCCAGGATAAAGACAGAATGCATCTGCGCCCTTTGCAAATAACAAGCTATCACCATTCGTCTGAACTGACTCTTTCTGATTTACAGAAACCCGTCTTTGTCCTCACATGAGACAAACGGTGTACGACAAAGAATGTTGGTTACAAATTGGCATAACCATACCACATCCTCTGATCCTGTCAGAGGATCCTGACACAGGTCATACTCAACACGACCTAACCATACCACATACTCTGATCCTGTCAGAGGATCCTGACACAGGTCATACCCAAATCGACCTAACCATACCATCTCTGACCTTGTCAGAAGGTCCTGACACATGTCAGACTTGGTCCTTTTCCCCGGCTATATAAGCCACTCCTCTCCTCATTCGCAGGGACGCATACACGCGAAGCCATTCATCTCCAGTGCTCCATTATTTTTCCTGTTCATCGGAGTACTGACTTGACCGTCGGAGTGCCTTGCCGGGACGTCTCCCGGCTAGGTTGCTAACGGTCATCTTCCTCGACAGGTCCACTTCCATCCGGCCGAAGTTTCACCAGGCGGCGTCTGCTCACGCCCGGTCGCAGGGCACCCCCCACCCGCTGCCGTTCTGTGCGAGGGCATCCAGCCAGCGTCCACGTCATTTCCCTCTACACCGTCATCCGGTTGCGGCTCCATCGCGCTCGGCGACAGGATCAATAGCATTGAACAAAACCATTCTCCGCAGCTGTGCAGTATCAAGACGAAATCTCAAGTTATAGCAGAATTTAATTTACCTTCTAGATTGAGAGATAGTGATCCGATGAAGATTGCCTACTGACTTGTGTTTTGACTGGGCTGACTGTTATGCTCGGCCTCCTCTCATGAATGCGCCGCCAAAATCTATAGGACAAAAAGTAAAAAATGCGAATGGTAGATTTTAACTCATTGGATGGTTTATGCGGATCAGAAACACATACGTCAAGTAGAATTTGGGGTAAAAGTCCTAAACATCTACAAATTAAAGTGTACAAGTGAACAAGATCAATCCAAGCAGCGTGTAACAAACTACCTCCTGCCCTAAAGCAGGCTGTCGGTCCTCGCCGGCAATCGCCTGAAGAAGTTCAGAGGCGCCGATGGCAGCTTGTGCCTGAACCGCGGATGTCTCATGTAGTAGAATCCGCAAATGGCCGCTATAATCTGGAAAGGCGTCGCATAGAGCACCATGGCCGCGCACAGGCAGAACACCAAGAACATGGCGGTGGCTCGCGGATCCCTCCACGTCAGCAGCAGAAGCAGCCTCTCTCCCTGTGTGGCTATGTCGCCGACCACCGTCTGTATCCTTCCGGCCACACTCCTGAGCCGGTCGTACCTCATCCTCACTATCTCTGGGCTCCGGCTTGTCGGGTACGTGTCGAATTCCTCGTCCAGTTCGTCAGGGTGCACTGCCTCCACGTGCGAGATCTTCGTGTTCATGTGAGGCGGATAGCGCGGCCGGAACCGGTAGTTCCACACACCGATGAGAAACATGTAGAGGAAGACCGTCGGGAGGATGAGCTCAGGGAAGCAAACCAGCATTATGAACAAGATGTGCACCAAGATGGTGGTCACAGGGTTCTTCCACGCGCACACATCGTTGAACCACTTCCAGATAGCGAACAGGCCGGAGAAGACCGCCATCAGCCTGAAGAAGTTGGCCTTGCTCCGGCGCATGCTCCACAGGTGGGAATGAGCGTCCGACATGTATTCCACCACTTCCCTCCGCAGCGGCGGCTCCATCCGACTCAGCCGCGCGGCCACGATCTGGACGGCTTGGTGCCGGAGCAGCTCCTGCTGGATTATGGGCAGCGGCAGAACGTAGTGCATCTTCGGCAACAGTGGCTTCGAGTAGATGTACATGGTGTTCAGCATCGACGTGACGGAGAAGCGGATCGCGAGGTGAATTTCTCCCATCTTCTTGACGCCGGAGTTGTGGAGGACGAGCAGGGGATAGGAGTTGGTGTAAATGCGCCCTGTTTGGAGAGTGGAGAGCCGGATTCTCACTTTCCCGATCTTCACGTCCTTGTTTCCGCCGTTGGAGGTAGAACCCTTCTCCACGAGCTGGCAGTTATCGAAGACGCCGACGGTGAGCACGGTGGCGTGGTCGTACACATCCCACGTGTATTGCTCGTTGAACCGCGGGTTCAACTCGTCGACGATGGTGCGCGTGCGCACCCACTTGTGGCCGTACTTGGCGACGCAGTAAGGGTCGCATGTGCCCCGCGTCTCGCGGGTCTTCATCGGGTGAAGCGCAGCGGCATTGAGGATGCCGAGCTCGAGCAGGCCGATGGGGGGCTTCCACAGCTGCTTCGCGGTGGGGCGCAGGTCACTGCTGTACTGCGTCGACTCGTCGAGAACGTGGTAGCCGCCGTCGAGGCAGATGCGGGCATGGATCTTGCTGGAGAACTTGTCCTCCTTCAGCTGATCCAAGTCCAGCGTCACGTGCTTCTTCAGGTTCCACCACCGCGGGTGGATGATCCGATTGTCGGCGCGCTTCTCGATGGTGGTCAGGGGAATATGCGCACGGCCAATCTCCTCGTCCTTGTTGTGGCCGACGCGATCCTCCACGGAGAGGACGAGGTCCTCCTCGAAGGGCTCGGCGGCCACGAACATAAACTCCTCGTTCCACAAAAAATTGGCGGTGCGGGACTGGATCGCCTTCGTGCGCAGCATCTGGTTGCCGAGGCGGACCTTGCAGAACACGTCGGGGAGTCTGCTTTTGTCGAACGCGAACACATCGTGGGCTTCGATGATGTTGACTCGGACGTACCAGAGCCGCGGCGCGTGGTACACCTTGGCACGGATGAAATTGCTCAGGGTGTGTGAGTCGACGGCGGGGATGGAGTCGGAGTGCGTGGCGTAGGCAAAGGACTCGTCGGCCTGCGTGCCGAGCCACACGGCGAGCATAAGCTCGCCCTTGCTCATCTTCTCGCCCTTCTTGTCCTCGAGGCGGTACCACTCAGGAGCGAGCGGGCTGTCGGGGGGCACGCGCGTGGGGATCTCGTGGAGGTCGAGGCGCACGATGCCGACGAAGTCGTCCTTCACGAGGTCCTTGTCTTTGAGTACCACCTCGACGACGGAGGCCTGCACCCGCTCCTTGGGGAAGGCGAACACCTGGTTCCACTCCGGGTTCTGGTTCTTCTCGAAGTGCCTGGTGGTGCCTTTGTAGTTGCCGAGACGCACCTCAACGTAGGGGTCGAGACTGCCGGTGATGTCCTTCGCCGGCAGGTCGCGGGCTTTCACCACTCGGATGAAGAGGTACTCCATCTTCTCCACCAAATCGTACGCCCCAGCCTTTTCGCTGGGGATCATCCGACCGCCAACGATACGACCGCCGCCGAGATAAGGGCTAGTTTCCTTGAGTTGGAAATCCACCGGCTGCTGTGCCGACGACGACAACATCCTCATCACCCGCGGCGGCTCGGCCTTCATCTCGCTGCCCACTTGCCTGGTTTTATGCCATAAATTCGTTAGAGCTAGCAATATTACACGTACGCCACTCAATATCCAATTGAAATCCGACGGACTGTGTTTGTACCTGACGGACTCCTCGAGCGCTGGGGCACCAGCGGAGTAGAACTGCTGCTGCGGATCTCTGGGAAGATGGTGGAAAGAGCGGACAGGCACCGAGTCCGGCCGGGTATCCTGGAAAAAGCTCGTGGTGGCCGCCGCGACCACGGCCTCCGCTTGGCTACCGCCCGCCGGAATATTCAAGAACGGCTCAACCGCCGGCTGCGGATTCGAAGCGCGAATCGAAGAGTCGTTGGTTAGGAACACCTTGAGGCCGAGCTCGCCCTTGGCACGCGACCACAGAGCCCGCTTCTCCAAGGGGTAGAACAATTCGACGGCGTCAGTGTAGGGGACGAAGGAGGTGCCGGCAATGCGGACCTTGCCGATGCAAGACTGGAATTTGGACCCGCGGTTGGCGTGGTAGACGAAGGCCTCGAGGTGGCGGTCGGAGAGCGCGGAGGGGTCGGAAATGTTGAAGTAGAAGACCTCGTTCCAGACGGGGTTCACGTCCTTCTCCTTGACGGTGGTGCGGAACTTTTGGCCGTCGAATTCGAGCTCCACGTAGGCGCTGACAGTGCCCTGGCCGTCCTTGCCTATAAGGTCATGGGCGCCGACGACTTCGACGCCAAGCTTCAGATTGCCGCTCATCATGCTGCTTCCTTCCGCTCCGGTTGGTGGGGAGTGGGTGAGAATTCGAACCACACCAAATGCTCACCTAATTGACAATTATTGCACAAGCGATTGATTGATTACCTGAAAACAAAGATGACTTTAATCGATGAACTGCTCTGAGACAAGGTCTAAAAATATAGTCGACAGCCATGGCTGTTGGATGTTCAGTAAAAGAGAAGGTTAATTTGTTACATCGACATTTTCACTGAACCTACCGGAGTGAAGCTTGTCGGAGAATGGCTTTAATCAGGATCAAGCAAAGCTGGAGCAACACAAGTTGCTACCAGTGGTAGTTTCAGTTGATTTAGCTATAGGTTCTGTGTGAAAATTGATTGTATAAGAAGCTAGTAAAAGGAGCTTGTTTGAGGACCAAGAATTCTAACAGAGCAAGAACAGAATCAATACAACAGTGTTCCATTAACCAAGAAATCTAAAAAAAAGATTGAAGATTTGACAAAATCAATGATGTTAGTCCATGAAGAGATGGAAAATGATACTTTGTACTATCTCCTCTTCTTCCTTAGTAGAGAGAAGGATAGCTCCATTGCCAAGGAGGTTTCTCTAGAGCTTACCTTGGCCAGGAACTAATTGGGAGAACTATTTGGGAGGAACCGGCTTCCGGATTTTTAATGAAAAACAAAAAACAAAATTCATCCAAAATTGAGCAAATGCAAACTTCACTCAACTAGTAAGTAACAAATCCAGCTACTATAGTATGCCCCTTAGATGTTATAACGGCTTAAGAGCAATCAGCTCGATAAGTAACATTAAGGTGGCATCCAAGCATCACAATCAAAGGAGACAAGACTAGGATATTAAAGTAATTTTTTATCTACACTCCTCTCGATGAATATGAGTAGGATTGTTGATGAATCAAATGTTTGTGAGTAAAGTATGTTTAGCTTGGTAAGAATTTTTTTATGTTCATTCAATATATATAAGGTCAATTAAATGAATAAAATTAAATAACTTATAAATTACATGAATAATATTGAGCATATATATATATAATCAACTTGTTAATATTCATGAGTAGAGATTATGAATTAATTGTGTATAATGCTCATTAACAACATCTATGAACTATGTTCTTTAACAAAACTCTTATTAAACTTTTAAATAAGCAAAACCTCCCCCAAAGAACCTAGTTTTTGGAAAGTTGGAGTGATCTAATTTTATTAAAATTAAGGATATTTATCATTTAATTTTCTGCATGAGAGAGCTCGAAATAAGTGATGTAACTTCAACTTAATTCGGTCAAATTGGCTGGTGAAACATCTTGATTGACTGGAAATGTTCAGCAGAATCTTTACATGCTTTTACACATGAACGCTAAAAATGTATCAGAAGATGATCAGAAATGCTAGTATTTGACTCCTGGCACTTAACACAGACAGACACAAAGGAGGAGATAAACGAAGAATCCAAATATGAAGAAGGATTGGAAAACCAAAGGTGAGAACTCAGGAATCAAGACCTCATATCACAAGTTCTTAGAACGCAAACAACCCTTGTGACACCACAACTCTATTTTTTCTTTGCAAAAAAAAGAAGCACAAAATACAAAACTGAAGTCAATTTCTAGTAAACCATCACAGAAACCAGAGAACTTTTCTAGGCCCTCATTTCTTGCTTCAGAAGTTCGATTCAACTTTCTGTTGACTTCAAGCCCAAACTTGCAGTTTGTTAGCTCGAATCTTACGAGCGCAGGAATCGTCTACTCCCACAAATTGCTCAAGCAAACATAGCCTAATTAAAATTACAGAAAATAACCGAAAAAGGAAGAAATTTTTACCTCCAAAGCCACAACTTCGGTTCTTGCTCTTCGTCGTCGATCGATTTCAAACAGATATTTCTCTGAAGCAAGAGGAAGGGGAACATAAGAGGAGATGAAGGAGAGAGCGAGGAGGCGTCGATGAAGGCGAGAAATGCGTTTTGTGGATTTAAACAGGATGACGAGGAATCGAGGCCATAGCCGTCAACCATGACAAAGATATTGCTATCTCTCTTTCCTCCTTTCTTCGTATCTTCAATTTTTTTTTTATGCCGGCTTAACTGATGTGGTAAATGAGCTGGTTGTACCCAATCAGATTTGAGATTTGGGATTCGAATCTCGCATCTGTGGTGGAAAAATTTTACTTCACCGTCCACTTGCCGCGTTAATCAGCTGGATTTATCTTTTTCGTGTTAGTCGTGTGTCAGACTGATGGAGTTCTGGGGACGAGGGTGAGAGTTATCGTCTTCAATTTGTTTTTTTTTCCAGAAAAGTTAATTGTGTGCTTTGGTCAGCCGATGCGTCAGAAGAAAGGACAGGAAACAAAAGCATGTTTAGTGCTTAATTTAATGGCGTGGTGATTAAGTATTCTATCTATTTTTTTAATGATATTTCTTAATCGTCGATAAGGGCCGACCGGGGTTGTACTGTTGGGGTTGGCCTACACGGGTGATCATCTGAATGGTCTCTGCTTTATACTTATAATTTATAATTGATACCATATATAATAATCTTATATTCTATAACTGAAAAATAGATGAATCAGCTAAATTTAAAATTTTGTTTTTATTATTTTAATATTTCAATTTTTTTAAAAAAAATAGTTTTTTGATTTCGATTTTTAAAATTTTTATTCGATTAAATGAAATAAATCGAAATATAAAAACCGAACTAATAAATTTCTCATGATTCAATCGTAATTCAAAAAAAAACGATTTCGGTTTTTGATTAAAATCATCTTTCTTAAAAAAATCAATTAATTTGATTAATTCAATTTGTTTAAATTTTATTTAAAAATTTGATTAATTCAATTAATCTAAAAATATTTAATTATTCATAAATTCGGTCCGATTAAATTAACATTTTATATTGAAAGAATATCTATTAAAATAATTTAACTTAAAACCTACGATAATATTGCGCCTATTTATAACGGAACGTTCTTTTATTATTTTTCAACGTCCAATACATTTTAATTTTTATTTGCCCTATATTAATTATAAAATAAATAATAAGTATATTATATTGATATGACTTCCTACGCGCGATCAAATAAATGCGTCTCAAATAAAATCAAATAGCGGGCTCGTAGTTAACGTCGTTAAAGGTTAATGTGGAAAATTTGGACTCATCGGATTGACCGCATCCACCGAGTCGTTATCAAGCTGAAGAGATGGCATATTCTAGTCCATTCGATTAGATGTTGTGGTCGCCCATTTGGTTCCCTTTAATTTCACTACCTGACAAGCTCCATGGGTGATGGGGCCGGTTTAGTGGCACGCCGTGTCAGATTGATTGCGTTTGATTCGACCGGCCAACGACCCATGAAAATGAAGTGGTAGACAATGACCCTGAATTCGTATCATGTTTTATTTTATTTTTTTGGTCAATTATTAATATTGTATTTTTAGGGCATTTTCTTAATTGTTTGATGATTGATTTGCCGACAAAGTTTATTAAATACAATTTTAACTACATCCTTTTACGGCGAAATACTAATAAATTAGGGCTTCAGTTTGGGTTCCATTTTTTTATACCTCAAATTATTCAGGATCAAATTATAATTTTTTATAAAATCTAACTTGAAGACTTTACACGTCACCATAAAAAAATTCTCAAATAGTGGTGAATTTAATTTTTATCGTTAAATTAACTATCGCAATAATCTTCAATCAATAAGATGAAAATTAAATTTAATTATTTCTGATATTATCTTAGTGATGGATATTTTATTTCGTCGCCAGTAAAAGATATTGATTAGCGACGAATTTTAGTGATGAAAATTCATCACATATTCGTAACAAAATTAGTCACAAAATTAGAAATCGTCGCAAATCGACAATGAAATTGGCAACGCAAACTTTTCATCTCATATTGGTAGAAAAATGATTTTGTCGAAAAATAGTTTGCCAATTAGCAGCGAACATAAATATTCATCTTAGATTTGTGATGAAAAAGAGATTTGTCACAACAATCTACAACAAATCTAGAATTCATTAGATTTTTTGCAATGAATTTCATATTCATTGTACCTTTTGACTTTGGTTAAGTGGAATTCTTCTATCCAATTTACAACCAATATAATGTGAATAAGAAAATCCAAAGAGTTTAAAGTTGGTTATTTTAGGGTATCGTATTCTTACATTGGTTATGCCTTTAGAAATCTAAAGATTCTTTTGACTTTGGTTATGTAGAATTCTTTTATATAAGTCTGATATTTAGTACACATATTAACTGTAAATAAAAATTAAGTATATTTGTAGTTAGGTATAATGGATTATTGATCCCGACCCAGCTTACGTATAGCTCGGCCACCCAGCCTTGCGTCACGAGGGCCCAGTGGAAGGGCCAACGAAGGCCTCACCCGGAGAAGCCCCGAGCCAGGAACCCTCCCGAACCGCTGATCGACCGACCCTAGTCGAGGTTGGGCGGGCCGATCCTGAGCGCCTCTTAACTCGGCCACGCGGTTCAGTTCCCCGACCCAAGGCTAGGTCAGGTAGTTCAGCTCTCAGCACCCCATGAATCGGACAACCAGAAAACCTGAAAGATGGCAAAGCAGATACAACCTGCAAACCCTCGACTCATGTTGTATCTCGTGTCTCTCGGCTATACCACACCCGACCCGGTCCATACCACTCGAGCCCGTCGGTCGGTACTCGGTCTCCGGACCAGCTCTTCCTTACGCCGCCCCCACATCAGGACACCTTGTTGGGGCAATCAACCCAAGTATGATCGAGAAGATCATGATTTTGATGTGTGTGTGTGTCAATATGGTTAAGGTTAGGGTGTTGTGTTATTTTGATATGTGTGAATGAGTCTTGCAGAACTTAGTGAGTCACACGTGAAGGACACATCCGAGGGAAGAGAACTCCAAGGGCAAGTCGGGAAGTGGACTTCAAAGGGCACACGTGAAGGGTGACATGGAGGCAAGCCGAGGGTTTGCGTGCGCATCCGAGGGACGATAACCGATGGAAGAGGACTTCAAGAGGCAAGCCAAGGGAGTATACTTGAAGGCACATGTGAAGGAGGGTCGTCGGAGTGAGGAAGAGTGCTTGTATAAGCTAGGCAGTCGACTGGGGGAAAAATAGTCGACTGCCAAGACTTCCCAAGACATCAGTCGACTGCCCGACTGATCAAGGTTGAAAACTAGCCGTTGGCTAGCTGTTTGGCTGGGACCAGTCGACAGCCCCTGGGGTAGTCGACTAGTAGCGAGCTGGGCTATTTGTTTAAACAACCCTCTCCACTATTTAAGCTATGACTTAAGGTTAAGAGAAGATTAGCTCTTCATTGTAAGATCTTCTCTGTGTGTTCATCTTCCTCCTCAAACCCTAAAGTCATCTTGTAAGGAGGAAGAAAGGTTGTGAGAGGTCGTTCTCCACCGAGAAGGAGAAAGTTTTAGCCGGAGTTTGTCGGGGCGTGATCCACCGAATGATCAAGGGATCGTCCATCTCAAGGACACACTGTGGAGTAGGAGCAAGGAATCTTCGAACCACGTAAAAGGTATTGCGTTAGCATTGTTGCGATTGATAAACCTTTGTGTGTGCTAACATTGTAGAAATAATCACGACTTGGGGTGTCCGAGCTATTCACCCCCCTCCAGCCGTGCCATCGGTCCTAACAAGTCGTATCAGAGCGTAAGGATGCCTTTAACGGACTAACCGCTGAGAAGAGCAAATCATTGAAATGGATGGCTTGCACATTCAACCGTCAAAATTCGAGGGAGAATTTTCATGGTGGAAGAAGAGAATGGAGGTAATTTTCAATACCGATTTTGATAAAATGTTAATTATGAAAAATGAGTTTGAAGTGCCGAGGGATCAAGATAACAAGATACTTGATGATGTAAGATGGAGTAGGAAGCAAAGAGATGATCATCTAGCAAATTTCAAAGCCTTCTGACGAGTTCGGCGATATTTTGGCCGGGCAAGTCATGAAGCGTCTGCAGCAGGGCTTCAATGGTGCCCTCCACCAGATCCAGAGGGCCCAACTCCTGAAGCCTGACGCAGACCTGAGCCTCCTGAGCGTCAACCGTGTTTGGGATGAGCTTCCTCCCGAAGACAAGGAGTTATAGGAGCATTCTCCCAGTCTGAGCTACCTATCTTTTACTACTGTATTGATATACTTTCTTATTTTGACCTCATGGTGTAATCCTTTACTTGGAATGGAAAGTATTTTTGCATCACTTCATTTCATTGGGTACCTTTAGCTCCTTAGGTTATGTCTATCGCCGACCTGAGGAGCGAGGAGGTTGAAGAACAAGACTTCAGCCCGAGGGGCAACGAAGCTGAAGGACACGCGCTCTTCTCCTACCCGAGGAGTAATGGAGTTGAAAGAACTAGGGTTCCAGCCCAACCCGGGAAGTGAGGTGGTGAGCCAACAAACATGAAGCACAAGTGTTCCTCTCTGACACCCTGGGGTGCTCGCGACTGCAAGGGAAACTCCAGATGAAGCCAGGCAATTCAGGCTAGGGGGTCAGGCTGCAACAAGCATCGACCCCGACGGAGGAGTCATAGCCATCGCACTTCATTGCCCTACATTTTGTTGCTTTAGCACGTAGCTACCAGATGTAACCAAGATTCTTTAATGAAACTTTTTTCATTTCTCCCCTTTGTATGTTGGGAGTTCTTTTACGCTATGGTTTCTGGTGACGAGCAACCCACTTAGCCCTCGGCCGCTCCTTGAGGTAGAATCATGTTGTTCCTAACTAAGAGTCAAGAGATCATAGCCCCCACTTAGAACCCTCGGGCATCCACGACACCACGAGATAATAGGGGTTAACGCAACTCCTGATTGGGCATTCCCAGCACCACAACCAGACCTACTCACCTCGGGCATCCGCAGCACCACGACCAGGCCTACTCACCCCGGGCATCCGTAGAACCGCGAGGTAGTAGGGTTTAAAGCAACTCCTGGTCAGGCATCCGCAGCACCATGACTAGGCCTACTCACCTCGGGCATCCATAGCACCGCGAGGTAGTAGGGTTTAAAGCAGCTCCTGGTCGGGCATCCGCAACACCGTGAGGTAGTAGAGTTTAATGTAGCTCCTGGTCGGGCATCCACAGGACCACGATCAGGCCTACTCACCTCGGGCATCATTAGCACCGCGAGATAGTAGGATTTAAAGCAGCTCCTGGTCGGGCATCCGCAACACCACGACCAGGCCTACTCACCTCGGGCATCCGCAGCACCTCGAGGTAGTAGGGTTTAAAGCAGCTCCTGGTCGGGCATCCGCAGCAGCACGACCAGGCCTACTCACCTCGGGCATCCGCAGCACCGCGAGGTAGTAGGGTTTAAAGAAGCTCCTAGTCGAGCATCCGCAGCACCACGACCAGGTCTACTCACCTCGGGCATCCGTAGCATCACGAGGTAGTAGGGCTTTTGAAGGCAAGTGTTTGAGGAGGTTCCTTAAGAGACATCTCATTTGCTTCTTCAATTAATGAAACTGCGAAGCAATGCCAACAAGAATACAAATATAATTGAGCATCTCAAATCTCATCGAGTACGATAGGGTCGGAGGTGATTGTCATGCCAGGGTCTCTCTAGCCTCTTGCCCTTGTCGTCCTCCAAATAGTAACTACCTCCTATGAACTTTCAGGTGATGATGTAAGGTCCGCTCCATTGTGCCTCCAACTTCCTGGGGTCACCCACCGGCTTGATCCTTCTCCAAACCTTGTCTCCAATTCTGAAGCTGCAGGCAATCACTCGGCGATTGTAGGCTTGTTACATACGTTATCGATACACTTCAAGTCAGGCAGCTGCTTTATCATGGAATTCTGACACGAGAGCCAGATTGATCCGCCTCTCTTGATCATTATCCTCTTTGTTATAGTGTTGTCTTCGGGCGGACTCCTCACCTACTTCCACTAGGATCACAGCCTCAGCTCCGTGTACCAACTGAAAGGGACTCTGGCCTGTTCCTTCTCGTGGAGTGGTACGGTAAGACCACAAAATACTGGGGAGCTCTTCGACCTAGCTACATCCAACATGATCTAGCTTTATCTTGAGTCCTCTGAGGATTTCCTGGTTAACAACCTCGGCTTGGCCATTGCCCTGAGGGTACGCGACTGACGTGAAAGCCTGGCAAATACCTAGACCCTCACACTATTATTTGAGTTTGCGCCCAAAGAACTGCCTTCCATTATCCGACACCAGCTTGTGGGGAATGTCGTACCTACAGACGATATCCTTCCACAAGACCTTCATCACCGTAGCCTTCGTGATGTGTGTCATTGGCTCAGCTTCCACCTAAAATGGAGAAATAATCCACGAGAACTAACAGGAACTTCTTTTACTGAGGTCTGATGGAAAATGGGCCTACAATGTTCATTCCCCACTGATTGAATGGGCAGGACACTGTGGAAACTCGCAGGGGCTCGGCCGGTTGATGAGTCACATGCTGATGTCTCTGGCAAGCCTCGCATCCGACCACGAACTTGATAGCATCAGCCTGCAAAGTGGGCCAGAAGTACCCTGCCAGGATAAACTTCCTAGACAGAGACCTTCCCCCCAATGTGGCTTCCGCAAATGTCTTCATGCACTTCTCGCACCACATAGTCGGTTTCTTCTGGCCCCATACATTTGAGTAGTGGTCGGACGAAGACTCTTTTGTATAGTTGATCTCCCACCAGAGTGAATCTGGCAGCCGAGCAACGGAATAATCGGCTTCCTTGACCTCCGGTTGGATCATCCCCTTTGCGTCGGAACTCCATGTATGGATCTCTTCAATCTGCAATGTCCTGACCTTCAGCTTCCTCTTCAATCTGAGCTACTGTCACTTCGGTGGTACTAGGCTCGTCCAGCTGCCAGGCTAAGATGGAGCTAGCCAACTTGGCTAGCTCATCAGCTTTGACATTGTCTGCCCGGGAGATCTTCTGCAGAGTAACCTCTATGAAGGAGGCTTTTAGTTGCTCATAGAGGGCTACATACCTCTGCAGGCGTTCACATTTTATTTCGAAGTCGCCTTTTATTTGCTGCGCCACAAGCTGAGAGTCTAAATGTACAATCACCCGAGCCACTCTCACATACTTGGCTGCTTGCAAGCCTACTAAGATTGCTTCGTATTCGGCTTTGTTATTGGTGGCTCTGAAGTGGAGCCGGATGGATATGTGTAATGTATCCCCTCGGGGGAAAACCATTAGCACTCCCACTCCACTCTACCTGCTGTTGGAGGACCCGTCAATATAGATCTTCTAAACCTCTTCAACTTCAGGTTCCAGCACAGACTCGAGCATGAAATCCGAGAGGGTCTGGGCCTTGATAGCGGTACGGGGCTGATACTGTTAAATCCGACATATTTATTCCGCTCCGAAAATTTTTTGGAAAGGTCCTGGGATTTCCAGGCTCTTGGACGAAGTTTAAGGGGTTAAATTGGTTAAAAATTTAACACTTTAAGGGTTTGATGGATAAGGAATTCTAAACCTAACGTTGAGATTGCAAATACCCGAACATGAATGGACCAAAGTGCAAAACACCCACCACTTAAGTCACTTTCGTTTCCTCCACAGCTCGATCGCAGCAACAGCTCCTTCACCCGCGTGCCCTAGCTGCAGCCGAAATGCCGACGTGCTCCATCCTTTCCACTTCGTCGAGTTTTCGTCGACCACCCCCTGCTTTGGATGAAGATCTTTTCCTTGGCTGGGTAGTGTGATCAACAACCTCCTCTACTCCTCGGATTGTGATCACTCCACTCGGCTGGTAGGAGAGTAGGGGTTGTACGGGCTGATGCGCGTGAGAGTGTCCAAGCCAGAGGTCGACCATCTCGGCTAGGTAAGTCTGAGTTCGTCGAATCTCGACTTGTCCTTCTTGGATCTATTCGATTTAGTGCTCCAAATGGTGATACCATTTGTATTCTGATCTAGGGATCGCTCGGGTTCTTCCCTGTTGAGATTGAGCGCACGATTCCTTGGAAGGGGTCTAGGGTTCTTCGGAGGACTACGTGCGTATCAACACAGGTAAGGTTTAGATACATTTCACGAATGAAGTGGCTTTAGGATGGATTTTTGAGATGATTTGGCTTGGATCAGATTCCTAATAGCATTCTGTGTAGATTCTGTCTTCTTGGTCTTCTATCATTGCTTAGTTGTGGATTTGGAGCCTTGATTACGAACTAGTTCGAGTTGGTGTTGCGATGTTGGCTTTTGAACAGTCTAGGCTGATGGCGTGCGTGGATAGAGTGTCTTGGTTTTTGGATGGAACCCAGGTTGCTTTTGCAATTGGTTTTGTTCTTGAGATGAACTCTGATTTGATTCAGATTGAGCTTTAGGTTTATCTCTGGGGAGTTTTGAGGTTTCAATTTAATGTTCCTTTGTTCTGATTTCATTGGATTTTGGATGACCTGTTATCCAAATGAATTGAGATTTGAATTTCCGTATCAGTTTCATAGGGATTATCCTATTTGAAATCTGATTTTTGGTTAAATTGGGACTGCTGAATTGTCTTGATGTGAATCCAAGGTTAGATTAGGATGTTGCTGTGAATCCGATCATTGAGAGTCGATCTGTTTTCCCTAGTTAACTCTTTGTTTTGGTAGCAACTCTGTTAGAGTGTTGGTTGAGCTTTAGGGATTGGTTAAGCTCTTTGATTCGGTAGTGGTCAGGGCACAGGACAGTGAGGTAATTGGAGTTAGCAGATGAGTAAGCTTTGTTTGGGGCAAATGTTCTTCCATAGCAATATTAGTGAATTGCTTCTGCTATTTGATTTGTGCGGGAGATTGTTTCCTATGGGTTGGTTGTGGTTTAGGGTGGGTGTAACGTAACCTAATCTAAGTTAGCTTAGATTCAAGTTAATTTCCTTTATGAACTTGGATCTTATTGGGTGAGGATAAGGATCTGGGATTAACTCGGAGGATGATCCCTAACCAAGGCTAATTCTAATTAAATTAGCGTTAGCCTAATTGTGTGGTTAAGTATTGGAGTAAACCTCACTTTGATCAGGTTGGGTTAATTCGAATACGACTAGGTGTCTAGTCTAGTTAGCATCATTTGTATTGATGGCTTATGTTATGATTTATGGATGCAGGACACTGAGTTATTTGCGTTGGACTTCTTGGACGGAGGTTCTCATTTGATACGGACTCCTATTTTGAGGCGGGTACCCCTGACTTATCTTTTTAGATACTGTCTTACTATTATGCATAGTTTGTTATAGATAGCAGTAGGTTTCTACGCTATACCTGCCTTTGTATATCATGATCCGATATCTGTTGCTTACTCTTCTTAGATGATTCCTATTTAGTTCCATACAGTCTCATTATCTGTCTTGCGTGCTTATGTGCACAAATACTGTAATAGGTCACTTTGTATCTGTAGTTGGATTAATTCCTAGATATACCTTGCATGGATACCTAGGGTAGAATGGTTAGATCTGGATACATATGTTAGACCTATACCTTTCCTATCGACGTATGATTGAGGAACTGGTTAGTGAGGAGGGTGTCGTTAGCATACTTTACCCTCTAGGTTGTATACTGAGCTTTAGGCTCTGTATGATTGCATACTGGCGATCATCGGCTCCCCTGAGGTCTGAGCCCGTCGCGCAGTCAGGTTTCCCGTATTTATTGAGCCATTAGCACGATGCTATTATCATGATGGAGATCATCGGCTCCCCTGAGGTCTGAGCCCGTCACCAGTCATGCTTGCATCATACTTGCATCGCCACGAGTGCTAGACGTCATATTTGCATAGTCACAGGTGTTAGGTTACATATTGCATTGCCACAGGTGCTGGACATCATATTTGCATAGCCACAGGTGCTGGGCTACATATTGCATCCGCTACAGGTGCTAGGCATCATATTTGCATAGCTACAGGTGTTGGGCTACATATTGCATTGCCACAGGTGATGGACATCATATTTGCATAGCTACAGGTGTTGGCTACATATTGCATTGCCACAGGTGCTGGACATCATATTTGTATAGCCACAGGTGCTGGGCTACATATTACATCTGCCACAAGTGCTAGGCGTCATATTTGCATAGCCACAGGTGCTGGGCTACATACATGCATTGCCGCAGGTGCTGGACATCATATTTGCATAGCCACGAGTGTTGGACTTTATATGTTGTACGTCACAAGTGGTTGGCTTCTCTATGCAACCATGAGTGGTTGGCTTATCTGTTTCCTGTTCACCCGACCGCCGGTCTGGTGGTGGCTGAGGTGCGTACAGAATAGATCGTTGTACTATGTGTATACGATGCATTGCACCTTTGTTGGTGCTTATTGTGTTTGAGTGTTGTATATGTTTGATATACACTTACATGTGACATATACATTTCGATTGTGTATTATTCTTGAGGTTAAATAGGGGATTGATTACACCTATCTGCAGGATAGACGGACTCTGGTATGTATTCACTCTTAGGTTTTAGTTATGTTTTATCCCCTATACTCGAGACTGTATCGGCGTGACTCTTATTGTTATTTATAGCTTACTGTGCATATCTATTTTTGGTATCCGCTGAGTGTATTTGGACTCGCCAACGTTGCTCATATTTTTGTTTTCAGAATGATTAGTCGCTGGAGGAGCCCCAATTGCCAGTCCCAAGTCCCTACGACTCCAATGATGGGTGCTTCCGCGTAGTTCTCTTTTCGATGCGCCTTATTATGTGGTTTGTATTGGTTTTAGGTCGTGGAACTTGTATCGCGTTTCTTTTATCTTGGTATTGTATTTTTGAGTCCTCTGATGGACTATGTGTTTGTTGTTTTTGTTGTAAGTCAGACCGGTCCGCAGTCAGGTATGGTTTATCATGATTTATTGTTATGGTTATCTTGTTTTTTTGTTGTATTTATATATTTTGAGGCCTGAGGCCAAATTTATTATATGCGTGTGTGTATGTATGTGTAAATTGTCCGCTGGACATGGGAGGTGTTGTCCGATTTTATATTGGACCAGCGGTTCTTGGGTCTCGAGGCGTGACAGATACTCAATCTCGTACTCGCTCAGCTTCGTGGCCAGCTTCTCCATCACGGTGTAACGCGTCTCTGCATCCTTCAAGAGGTGCCCGAAGAAGTAGACCGGGTACTGGACTGTGCCTTCTTCTCGGATAAGTGTAGAGCCCACCGCTTGCTCGGCCGCCGACAGGTAGACGAATAATGTCTCCCCCTCCACTGGCTTGTAGAGGACGGGGAGCTTGGCCAGGTAGGTTTTCAAATCTGCAAATGCCTTCTCACATTGGTCATCCCAGTCAAATTTGGCTGCCTTCCTCAGAATTTTAAAGAAGGGTAGGGTCTAATCGACAGACATGGAAATAAATCTGGATAAGGCTGTAATTCTGTCGTTCAACCTCTGTACCTCCTTGAATTTGCAAGGAGAGGGCATGTCATGGATGACCTTCACTTTATCGATGTTGGCTTCGATCCCCCTCTCTGTCACCATATAACCTAGGAATCAGCCGCTCTTTTCTCCAAATAGGCACTTGGTCGGGTTCAACTTGAGTCTATTGGCTCTCAGGGTGGCGAAGGTCTCTTCGATGTCGGCGATCATATCCTTCCCCTTGTCAGTCTTTACCAGGATATCGTCTACATAAACTTTAATATTTCTCCCGATCTGATGTCTAAGGACCTTGTCCATCATACGCTGGTAGGTTGCCCCAACGTTACGTAATCCGAAAGGCATGACGTTGTAGCAATATGTGTCATCTGCCGTTACGAAGCTGACCTTTTCTTGATCCTCAGGCGCGAGAGGAACTTGGTGATACCCCTGGTAGGCATCCAGCATGGAAATGAACTCATAACCAGAGGTGGAATCCACCAGTCTATGTATACGAGGCAGAGGGTAGCAGTCTTTAGGGCAGACTTTATTTAGATCTCGAAAGTCAATACACACCCGCCATTTACCCCCGGGCTTAGGGACAAGTACTATATTAGCCAACCAAGTTGGCAATTGAACTTCTCTTATACGACCAGCTTTCAGCAACTTGTTGACCTCATCTCTGATAATCTTGTCTTGCTCGGGTGCTAAATGTCTTCGTCTCTGCTTCACCGCCCGAGCCCCTGGGATCATGTACAAGTGATGCATGGTCAAGGCTGGGGAGACACCCTTGATCTCCTCGGTAGCCCAGGCAAATACATCCCAGTGGCTTTACAAACAGTCGATCAGACGACTTCTTAGCTCTGGAGCGAGGTTGGCAGCAATCCTTGTGACCCTCCGCCCCCGTTTGTTGAGGGTGAATTCGAACTTCTTCGCATTCAACCTCCCTCCTTTCTTCCTTGGTTCCTTCCTCCTCCCGGGGGTTGGCCAGGTCGATTTGTAGAGCTTCATGAGGCTTCAGGTTCTTGCGGGATTCAGATCTGACTTTTCCGCTGTAGCATCACCGGGACGCTAACTGATCTCCTTTGAGCTCGGCCACCTGATCGCCCACCGGGAACTTGATCTTCTAGTGGTAGACCAAGACCACCGCCTAAAATATGTTGAGTGCTGGGCGTCCCAGGATCACGTTGTAGGATGAGGGGGGCATCGATGACCAAGAAAGGGGGTCCTCCTCGTCCTCTCCAATGTGTCACTTCCCAATGATAGGGAGAGGGTGATCTGCCCGATTGGCTGTACCCGGTACCCCGTGAAGCTAAAGAGTGGCGTGGAGACAGGGCGCAGCTCGTCCTCATCGATCTGCATCTGATCTAGGGCCGCCTTGTATAGGATGTTCACAAAACTACCTGTATCCACAAAGATCCGCTTAACTTCATAATTTACAATTCGTGTAAGAATTACCATAGCGTCTTCATGGGGATCTTCCACTTCTTCCAGGTCTTCTGGGCCGAAGGAGATAGTTGGACCACGCCACTGGGTACTGCTTATCCCGATGGCGTAATTCTCCAGCTGCCAAGTATGAGCCTTCCATGCCCGATTCGAATCTCCTCCGGTAGGACCTCTGGAAAATACCCCTACGTGGCCCGCAGGTGGACCTCGTACAGGGGTCTTGCCCTTCCTGGAATCTCGCTCAGGAGAGAGGGATCGCCAGGGTACCACCTCCCTACTTCTCCCCCTGGAGCGTGACCGAGACGGTTGTCGGGCTTCCTCTTCTCGTGATGGCCGCTTGCGAGGAGAAGGACTCCTTCGTAGGGACCTCCGGCGGGATCTTGCTTTCTTCCAATGCTTCTGGAGCCTATTGCCTGCTTCCCCCGCTATCCTTTTCTTCAGAGCATGACACTCTTCAATGGAGTGAGTGGTGCTGCCATAGAAATTGCAATACCTCCTCGGTGGCTCTGGTTCTTGAGTGTCCACCGTTTCCACGAGCCTTTTCTTACCATCCCAATGATCTTTCCCCGACCAAGAGTCCTTTGCGCGGGCAGGTGCTGGTGGTTCCCTCTTCTCCGACCTGTGGTCAGGGCAGCTATTCCGGCTGGTTCTTTACGGCGGGTGTGTTGCACTTCCTCGACGTTGACATGCTTGACTGAGCACCCTAGCAAGTCGTCGAAGCTAGTTGGCGGCTTCTTCACTAATGATGGGAAGAAGTCACCCTCGGAGAGGCCATACGTGAAGGCGCTGACTAGGATCTCCGATGTTGCGGTTGACACATCCTGTGCCACCCGATTGAACCACTAAATATAATCCATCAGTGGTTCCTTTGCCATCTGCTTGAGGGTGAAGAGGTTGAGTGTCGTCTTCTGATATCGACAGCTGCTGGCAAAGTGGTGCAGGAAGGTAGTTCTAAACTCCAAGAATGAGTTGATAGAACCTTGGGGCAGCCTTTGGAACTACTACTGGGCTGCCCCTGATAGGGTGTTCAAGAACACCCGACACTTTACGCGATCGGTGTACTGGTGCAGAAGTGTCACGTTCTCGAATTTGCAGACATGGTCTTCCGGGTCAGTCTTCCCGTCGTAGTCGGTAATTCCAAGACTACGAAACTGCTTCGGCATGGGGTCCTCTACGATGACAAGTGAGAAAGGAGTGGAAGGTGTCTTTTGTAAGTTCTTAGGTCCTTCCCCCTTCCCCCCACCTTCTTCTTGCCGTAGGATGCTGGAGGCGGCGGAGTTAATTTTCTCCAAATCTCCTAGGGAATCCCGTCGGTGCACCGGAGGTATTGCTGCGTGTCCCACCGGGGGTGAGACAGATCGACGATCGTGATGATGTGAGGCGGAGACTCTGGGGATCTCGGCTTGCACCGAGGCCGCTCGTCGTGATGCGGATTGTTGATCTGATGTTGTTCGAGTGCTCCTTTGACGGCGTTGGCTACAAGGTGATCCAATTCTTCCATCATCAAGACGATGGGCTGCCCTTCTGAGTCCGCCATCACGGCGCTCCTTCTGGTGTTGTGATTTGTAATATTCCCACAGACGGTGCCAAACTTGTTCCGGAAGGAATCGACGCAAACGGCTAATCACCAAATTCTAGCCCACCAGGATGGTGACGGAAGGGAAGGAACGTTCGCCCTGCGAGATTAACACAATCGTTAATGGGGACACGCCGGAGATTTTCCGACGGAGCTCACTCCGACGCTCAAGTCAGTGGTCAAGTATGCAGACGGAAAAGAAGCAGGAAGAAGTTGTGAGTAAGATGTGCGTAACTCCTTTACCTGTGGGGTTGGAGTACCTTATATACTTGAGATGGTGGTCCTACGTGTCCTCACGTTCTTCTCCACGTCCCTTGTTCGTCAGTTATCAGATAACCTTTAGGTAATGTCTTCAGCGATTACTGAGCCTTAATTGTCGCGTGTAAATGACAATAATTATCCGTCACCTTCCTGAACAGGAACGGGTAACGGTTGAGGGAGTTGGGTTACCGGAACTATGCCTTTTCGGGGCTCCACTTTTCCGAGGGGGTCTCGGGCTCCTACCATCCCGAGGAGGTCTCGGGAATGTAGCCGCCCGAAGGGAGCTCGGGGGCATACTCTCTCGAAGCAACCTCGGGATTCTGTTGGTCTGAGGCGATCTCTGGAGTCTAGGAAAATTGTCCAGACTTTGTGGACCTTGACACATAGTTTCTTTCTTCCACGCGTCACCCATGGGGTGTTCAACCCCAACATACTCAATTGTGAAATGTGAAATGGATCAGAACTATAATATTGATGCGTGGATTGGATAGACAATAAACGTCTTGTTAAATCAACCTTTGATATATCTCACACAGAATATGATATCTAGCCTCCCTGTGGTGTTCTTGTGGTTCATGCATATAGCTACTTACTATGTTAGTGTAATTTTTAATGATAAATAATTATTTAAGTTTAAATTAATTAGATCTTATATTAATTATGAGGGTGCATGATAGGAGAAGTCCAAAAATATTAGGGTTAGATTCTTAATAAGAAGAAATTTATAAAGATCGGAAAACTAAATGCAAGGCAAACAAAGATCACGGAGGTCAAGGATCAGATTCTTGGCAAAAGTTGGAAACCTAAGTAGACCGCGAGATTGGATGCAAGGATAGATGAAGACTCAGAGATGAATAAGCTCTAGGTATAAAGTTCAGGGAACAAGTGATTCAACTGGCGTGAAATAATTGGGATCGATTGGTATATTGAAAAAAAGTTACGTACTTGAGAGTTTAGCAAAAAAAATCCCTATTTTAGGATTCACCAATCGATTGGTGGCCAAAACCCTAAACCTAAAACACAAATTTCAAGTTTTGCAATACTAATCGATTGACACAATCGATTGGGTTAAACCCAGAATTAATTTGGGGTTTACTCAATTGATGTATCAATCGACTAGCAAGTTGTGTCAATTGATTGAAAAGAAATTATGAGCAAACGGAAATTGTTCAAATCAATTGATCTGTTCGACTGAGGGTTGTTAATCAATTGGAATTGGCAGAGCTTCTCAAGTGAACAGAAGCTTGCCAAATCGATTGACAATTTGGCATTGCCAAATCAATTGGCAAAATTTTATCAAGCGGACATAAGTTTGCCAAATCGATTAGGTCAATCGATTAGGCACTAGCAATCGATTAGTGGTTCAAAATAAGAAAAATCTCAACAATTGATCTGAAGTCAGTGACCGTTCAATGGATAGTCAACGGTCAACAATCAATTGATGTGTTATGTCAATCGATTGATCACGACAAAAAGGTTGAAAAACAGCCCAATTTTGAATAGTTTAAAAGGGGACTTGGGCACAAGAAGATGTTACTGTTACATTGTGATTCTCCTCCTCGATATCAGTTTCAAGTTCTTATCTATGACATCTTCAAGCAACCAAGAAAAGAAGAACTAAGCCAAACTTGTAATCTATTCTTTTCTTCTCTCTTATTGCTCTTTAATTGTTGAAATTTGTAAGCTCTTTAATTGTTGAAATTTGTAAGCTCTTTAATTGTTGAAATTTGTAAGCTGATGTAATACTGTTGTAAGAAGGTTTCTCCGCCTTCAAATTTACTTTGAAAAAGAGAAGGTCTAGAGGAAATGGATAGCTAGGAGTGAACTTTGATATTAAGTAAAATCATCTGAGTTAACATTGTGTGGGTAATATTTTAGTGCCACTTTAAGGTTTTTAGGTCCTAAACTAATGATTTTTCAATCAATTAGAGTTTTAATAGGTTTCCATCCCAACATGCTCATGAATTTAATTAATATATATGAGAGAAATTAATTTAAGGGAAAATTTTCATGTGAAGCCTTGAGTTAATAGATTTGCATGCATTTGTATGCATGTGAAGCAAGCTGAAGGTCTAGAAATATATCATGACAATGAGAATCTATGTTAGCATTTTATCTACTTATATTAGTTAATTAATTGTATATAGACTCACAATTTAATTAAAATGATCAATTAAGCTATAAAATTATAAAATATTAAATAAATAATCTGAGCCCAATAAATATATCTTTTGTGATATATATATATATATATATATATATATATATATATATATATATATTAGAAATGATAACCTATATATCTTATCCTGCGGATTCATCCGGACATGGGGGAGGGTCTGAAATGAATTCCCGCGTCTGGATTCATTCCAGGCAACCTAAATATATATAATAAACCTAATAAGAATCTAAAATTATTTTATCTTCAACACTACAACTCAAGAGGGAAGTCTAAACTCTAGAAAAAAAATCTTATTTGCTTAAATCCAGTATAACGCAACTTTAAATCCTAAAATTTTAAACTCTAAATACATGTAATATACCTTGTAAGTATCTAAATTTTTTTATCTTGAACATTATAATCCAAAAAAGAAATCTGAATTCTAAGAGCAAATCTTATTAGCTTAAACTCATAATAACTCAATCTCTAAATCCTAAAATCTTAAATCTTGGTTGTTGTTATTCTATTGGCACATATATGCATATTTAGAAGATTGCTCCGTATACAATTAACCCACGCACATCAATTGTAAATATTATTCTGATTTTATGAATCAAAATTTCATTAATTGTGGCAGCAACCTCTTAATTATAAGAACATTGGTGCAGGATTACAGCACAGAATGATTTGAATATGGAATGCCAGAATTCAACAAGGCTAATGTATATGTATATATATAGCTATTGCTATTCAAACTCTGGAATTAAGCTTTATTTCTGCTACCAGTGAAAATGTATGAAAAGCTTCAACAATTTATCATATACATGATGCAGCTAGCTGGGTACTATATAATATTCAACCGCCTCGACAATCAAGTAGCACTGCAAGTAGAAACCCATGAGTTGCTCGTGCAAGTTTAATTTGATTCTACAAGGTTATGATAACATGCTTTTGGCTCACTTGGTACGTTTCTTGTGCAGATTAAGTAGATGAAGAAACCTGAAATATAGTATAAAGATTGTTTCAGAGTACTGAAAACCAATTACGAGTGATAGTTTTAATTAATGTAATAATGAAGAGCTAGCTAGCCAGAAGAGATATCTGACCAAGAAGTAGCTTTCACCCATTTGCAAGCTTTGCATTATGAATCCATACTCATTGACTGGAACAACTTCTCCGGAGGAATGGACAAGCATCGCGTTGAAACCAAACATAGATCTCATGTCGAACGTCCCCCTTGGCACCTCCGAGAGGATTCCATTGATGAAGACTGTGATTGTTCCTACAGCAATTGGTGGAGTTAATTGATAGCATTCGTATTAATTGATTTAGTAGTTGCAAACGGAATAAACTAATCGTTTAGAAAAGAAGTTGAGTGAAATATTAATCCTGCCAACACATATATATCAAGATATGGGATAAATTACAGGAGAAGCAACTTAATGTAACAAATTCAGTAGAGTAAAAAATTCTTAAACTCAATACTAAAGATTGAAGCTTATAAGTGGAGTCATTCACTTTTGACATATATATCTAACTCATGTTTATGGGTAATTAATTATAAAACTAAAAGTAGAATTAAAGCTTAATTTGGACTAAATTATATAAGATGAAGGAGGACCTAGCTATAGAAATTAAATATCGCACCGAATATTAGCTTGAATTTAATTTGCCAAATTTGGGAATGATTAATATCAAATCTAATGAATAAATAGGGGAAAATGAAAGCATGTTATTACATCAAAAGAGAGGATCTCGCAAGCAAATCGACTAAATTCTTCACATATCACATGAATATATATAGGAAACGCAGTTCATGCTCTGTTCAATTACTGACCGGAAGGTTGATGTTGCAACTGCGGTGCCGCACCAGAAGAGCGCTCAAAAGGATTCATATCCTGAGTTCTTCTCTGAGAGAATCCCATGTGGCTAGAGATCGAGAAAAGATCACCTCCTTTTTCATCACCCGCGTAGCAATACGAAGTAGATGACGACGACGACGATGACGATGGTGATGAAGAAGAAGAAGAAGAAGAAGGTACATAAGGAAAGAAACCCCCAGAAGAGGAAGCGAAAGTATCATTCACAGCCGTCGCAGTCGAGGCCGAGAAGGAGATGGAGGAGGAGGAGGAGGAGGAGATTCCATGCTGATCTTGTGAACTTCCAACTGCTGCAGCGAGGCCAGCCTGCAGCTGCCGCTGTCGGCGGCGTGACCGCGACCGGCGATTCTGGAACCAGTAGAAGACGTTAGCGTCGCCCACCGCGCCAAACTTCTCCAGGAGGCGGCGGATCCTCGTCGTCTCCTCCTTGGGCGGGTTGACCATGCCGCTGTTGAAGATGGACTCAAGAATCAGTATCTGCTCCGGCTTTGGCGTCCACCGGGAGCGGACGGCCGGCTCGAGGAGGACCACTTGCTCGTCTTTCTTGTCATTTGGGGTTTGGTCTCCCATGGATACCTATCTATCGATTAGAGGAACGATCATTGAATTGCCAACATGGGGATGGGGTTAAATAAGCCTCCGAGCAGTAACTGATGAGCCTGATCAAAAGTATAATAAATATGACAAAATAAATAAAAAATAAAAAACTTGTCCCCTGCTCCTTGTGGGGAATTCCTGTTCAATTAACCAACACATGCAAGGGATCGGATACATATAATGAAGGAAGTAAATACATGCAAGCGTGTGATGTTTAATTCATATCTGAGATGAAGCAATAACAAAAAAATTAGGAGATGAAAAGGGGAAGAAGCATCCAAGTCGATCGAGGGTCAAGAAAGAACAACACAGCTGCTACATATGTGTATATAATAGGATATTAGGGCTGACGTACAAGTCAGGGGACATGAAAAGAAAAGAGAGGAAAGGAAGGTAAAATCCAAAGCATGAACACATGGACCTAGGGGAGAGAGGGTTGGCGGCCAGTTCGGTTTGATCTGCCTTCTTCCTCACAGTCACATGCATGCATGCATGCACAAGCTAGCCGACGTCGTGGAGACTGCGGAACCACCCATACTCCGGCCTCTCCTTTTTTTTCCCCCTTTTAATTTTGATCCATTTTAGATACAATCATAAAATCTACAGAAGCAACTATTCATGTTCATGCTACCAATTTACAATGGGTAATTAGGAAAATATATATAGGTTAAGCCTTCCTTTGTTCGATGGTTGCCATGAGTGAGAAGAGATGGTTATAGTACCTGCAGCTTGTCATTAATTGATGGTTGTTGCTAATTACGCTGGGATGGTGTGCTTTCAAGGGTATTGAACCATTCCAATTTAGAACTCTCTTCAGTTCTCGATCATAATGGTCGGTTTAGATTAGAATTTTCTTCAATAGTCAGTCTGATATTTGATAAAATTTAACACGCAAATGTACTTTGGTTACTCAACCTTGCCCACTCAAACTTTGTAACCTAAAAAGGAACAAAAAGAGAGAAAGCATTGATATGAATAGTAAATGAGTAAGTTTAGTATCGTATTTACTTGAAGAGAAGGAAATTGGTGAAAGAACTCTTATTTCCTTGAAGAAGGAATAGTCAACACTATCCTAATGCTATATGTTTACTTAGCGAGGACCAAGGTAAAAGGAACATTATTGACATGCTTGGTCCTCATGTGGCACACAAAAAAAAAAATTGCCACATGAGGACCAGGCATGTGAATAATGTTCCTCATACCTTGGGAAGATAAGCAATCATCTGCTCCTTCGTACATGACATTTACACATTCACACAACAATACCATCCTCTCTATAATGTAAAACTCGTATAGAGCTAGAGAAGCTGATAGATGCGTCTCTTTAAAGGGCTGACACAATCCAAGCAAAGGCGTAGCATTTAGAATAGTGTGCCTATGGACAAATAGTTGTCTTTTATTAACTTCAACCCTAAATTTAATCTGGCCATTTCCATAGTGAAGAGGAACATGAGTACATCTTCACCATATATATATATATATAACAATAAGTAGGTTTCAGGTTGTTACCACGTGAACTAGTAAGCAATCAATTTAACATTGTTTGATCTAAGATCGATCCAAGAAATGGATAATGGAAGTATTAATACAAATGCCAAACGGT
>JAGFNQ010000169.1:119159-163472 GCA_024364735.1 Boesenbergia rotunda
GGATGAGCAACCTGGCTCTGATACCACTTGTTAGGACCAAAAGGAATTATGATTAGGACCAAAAGGAATTAGGATATCTCCACAATGACATGATATTATCCACTTTGGGCCTAAGCCCTCATGGTTTTGCTCTTGGGCTCTCCTCAAAAGGCCTCTTGCCAATGGAGATACCATATTCCTTATAAACCAATGATCTTCTCATATGTTTATCAATGTGGGACTAAGTTTGCACCTTGCAACCTCTAGCATTAACTTCATAACTTCAATTTTGGAATTTTCTAAAAGTTTTGGAACTCCAAATCATTATTAGTACAATGATAGAAGTTGAAGTATGTTTTGAGGGAGAGATACACCTTAAAAGTATGATTTGAATTTTTGATGGATGATGGATGTATGCTTAAGATTGAGCATTGGAGACAATGGAAGGGTATGCAACCTTCATTGTGAAGTTTGAATGATAAAATAATGAATCTTGGGGAGAAAATTTTTTATGTGTGTCAAAGAGGAAGAATGTAGGGTTAAGTTACTCCCATTCATGCTTTGGCATGGGATAAAGAAGGGGGTTGGGCTACTATGAGTTGACCTAACTTAATTATTTTGTCAAATATAAAAAATGTAAAGATTGTTGGTGCAATCATTCTCGAGTTAAGGTTGACCAGTTTGACTAAGCTCAGGTTAGTCTGAGTTTGAGTTTTGATGTTTAACAATATGCGAGAGAGAAGTCAAGAAGTCCAAATGGAACTAGGCGGTGAAAGTTCTAGTTGAGTAATGGAAAGTCCTAGTTGGAAACTAGGTAATGGAAAGTCCTAGTGGGGCTTTAAAGTGGAAGTCCTAGTTGGAACTAGGTAATGGAAGTCCTAGGGGGGCTAAGTGGTAAAAGTTCTAGTGAGAACTAAACAATGAAAAGTCCTAGCGGGGCTAGCCGGTGGAAGTTCTAGTTAGGAACTAGACAATAAAAAATCCTAGCGGAGCTAAGTGGTAGAAGACCTAGTTGGGAACTAGGCAACAAAAAATTCTAGCGGAGCTAAGTGGTAGAAGGCCTAGTTGGGAACTAGGCAACGAAAGTCCTAACAAGGCTAGACAGTGGAAAATCTAGTTGGGAACTAGGCAATAGAAGTCCTAGCAGGTATAGGCAAGGGAAAGTCCAAGTAAATTAAAGGTTAACATAACATTTAGTGAAGAAACCTTAACAAGTCAAAGTTGACCCGATGCTAAGCAATGGGGAGTTCCAACAAGTTACGGATGACTTTAGTATTTGGTAAAGGAACCCTACACTCAGATTCAAAGATTAAGGTTAGGCAATCGAGAAGGTCTAATTTGAGAGCATAGAATGTCCTAAAATTGATTGAACAATTGATTCGCTTATTCCAATTGATTAGGTCAATCGATTGACCGTGTGTTGATGACAACATAGAAAGTTGCCTTATCGATTGACTCAATCGATTAGGCAATATCAATCAATTGGGGCAATCTATTGGGGGGGCTTTTCGCAATAGAATAGAAAATGTTGGAATCGATTGGTTAACTTTTACTCTCATAAACAAAAGCTTCAGAATTGACTAGGTTAATTGACTAGAAGTTGATAATCAATTGTCATGACTAGCCAGTCGATTAGACGAGTGAAAAAGAATCGTTCTGTAGGTTTTGAACGTTCAATCTGACGTGAGAATTAATTAAGAATAAGACTAATCGATCAAGAGACATTTTTCCACTTGAAAGAAACTTTAGAAAAGGAGACTTCACAAAGAGAGCAAGCCGTCGTTGTTGGAGGGTTGAGGAAGAAATGTTGTTGTATTTTCAACAAAAAAAAAAATCATCTCCAAGTAACAAGATAGCAAGCTAATTGGTAGCCTACCAAATCATACTTGAATATGGTCTCTTGAACTTTTAAAAAGACTTTACTGACAATTAATTGGTAGCATCTCAATTGCAAATTGATTTTTTAAGTAAAAGATAATTATATTTATTTTAGATGTCATATTGTTTTTAGTATATAATTATATTTATTTTAGATGTTTTTATAGTCTCTTTTTTCAGGTACATATGTAAGAGCATAAAATTTATGAAGTCAATTTACATCAAATTGTTAGATGATAAAAAAAATTCGGAGAGAAATTTAATCCTTTATCTTATTATATGATTGGGAGAGTGAAAACCATAGTGAATGATGTGGCACCTTGCATGCACGATCTCCAACGGGTTCACCGTGCCCCCCAGGGTATAGTTTGATTCGGGGCGCCGGCCGAAAGTCGCCGATGGTGTCTAATCGATAATCGGACGTGTGCATGTAAAGTGTCACGTCATACCATGTCATGCCACATCATTCACTATGATTTTTACTCTCCCATTTTCACTCTCCCTATCATTACTCATAAAATTATTATTGTCTAATTAATTGAACATGTCACGCCCCGAGGAGCTGCCTGTCCGATACTGACCGGACGGCCGCTCCCTCGATCGACGGACAATTCGGAACCCTAACCTCTACGACCACCTCAGATGGCTGTACCGCAGCCTATAGGGCTGGAACAACCGTCTGAAATACACAAAAACGAGACGACGATAAAAGCTGCGTACCGGTACGACTTACGACAAAACCCAAAACGAAATCGAGGCCTCCATGGCACACAAAAGTACAACTATCCTGCCGTAACATAGACGTCACAAAAGAGTATAACATACCAACAGCGGAAATGAAAAGAAATACAATGAATAAAAGAAACGGGTACCAACATGTACCCCAACCAAAAGACAGGCGAAAATCGTCTCGGAGACACATGAACTGGGACAGGCTGCTGAACAATCCAGACGATCGTCCTGATAAGAGAAAAACATAGCCAACGGGATGAGTTCTAAGAACTCAGCGAATACAGTCTAATATGCATAGGAAGAAATAATAGCAGTAAGTCACCATCAATCTATCACAATAATAAACATAAAGTGCAGTAATAATAAAAGCAGATCTAAACCAGCAGACGAGAAGTATACCTACCTGTGCCGAACCATCCCCGTAGTATGCATGTCAACCAAGTGCAGCAATCAAGTAGAACAATCACAACCAGATGCATCAATGCACAGTATGCTCATGATGCAGCATGGGTCACCCCTGACGCCAGTCGGCTACTATCGCCTCTACGCGAAACCGAGTGGGTAGGGCTCTGACCGGGTCCTCCCTCCACTTAAACGGCCGTCGTCGTGCCTCACACGACACCGAATGAGCCGGGTCTCAGACCCTGAACGTACTATGTCATCGGACAAAGTGACGTTCCCTGCCCCTCACTATCATCGGATAGGTAGGGGACCTGTCGGAGCGCCGTGGCCTATAATCCACTAACGAAGAGTGGAACTGGGACTACACGACAGGTAAAGTGGCAGGTATGACGACCCATCTCAACCACTAGGGGAGTCAAAGGTCGCCTGCATATGCCCCTACACGAGTAGCAAGTACGACGACCCATCTCAACCTCCAGGGAGTCAAAGGTCGTCCCCTATGCTACGTGCAACAATGATGCATGTCACTATCCCATGCATCATCCACTATCTATCTCTACTGTCATCTACATGATATGCAGTAGTCCAGATAACCGGTATGCACCAATACCTAAATCCTAGCGTAAGGTATAAGGTATGATGTCCGCAGATCCAATAAACACAGTAGCATGGAACAATAAACAGTAATCCCTCAGCAGATAGCAAGTGCCGAAATATAGTACAGGAATAAAACTAACAGGTATCCCTACTACTATCATATCTAACTATGCATAGTAAAGGTACCCGCCTCGATATCAAGAAGTCCAGGCGACGAGAACCCCCGTCCAAAAATAATAGTCGCGACGAAGATAGTCGCAACACTCAATATCCTGCATTAAATACGAAATCATTTAGCAAGATATAACTTCTAATTTTTATTAGGATTAATCCTAATCAATTAACCCCTAACTTCTTAGCCAACACATCATCTAAATTAATTAGGGTTAACTATGATTAATTAATCCCCAATTAATCCCTTAACTCCAATCAAGCATCACCACAGATTCAACTCACCGAAACCTTCCAAACCCATACTCAAGATCTCAGCCCAATCCTAATCACAGATCACGATCAACAGAAAACATTACCCAGAACCTAATCCAATACGATCTACCAATCGAAACACACCAAGCAAATCAAACTCACCTGATCACAGAACATAGAATCAAAGAACCACTCAACAGAGAACTCACGGCAACCATCAGCAACAAGGAAACAGAAAAATCTCCAACCATTGATCAAAACAGAACTACACATATGAAGCTAATGAACACTAATCCCATTCAACTGCTATCCCTAATCAAGAACAGAAGATCCAGCATACACGAACAGAGCACGAGTAAGAAATCTACTGAATCGAAACTGCATTCAAATCACACCCAACTCTACATAGCAACAAATCGAAACCACTTCCTATCCATTCAATCCAATACAGAACGAAGAACGAAACCCATCACTAATCCTTACCTGAGATGAGCTCCGACGTCCTGGCTCCAGCTCTGCCGATCCCAACAATTGTGCAAACGGAATCCAAAATCAGCCCCCCAATCCGGATCCAACTCGCAACTGCAAAGAGGACGCAAGACCAACTCAAGAAAACTCTCGACATGGCAAGAATCAACATCCCAAACATCCACCTCTCACGCGAAGCTCGGAACCAAGAAATCTTGCTCAAGTTTGGGGATCCGACTCACCTCAACGAGCTGAGGCCGGAGATCGCCCGCACGATCTGTAACCACGAAGGTGGAAAGAAGAAAGTTCAGCCGTGCCCTAGAATGGCCCCGATCGCGTGATCCTAGAGCTGCAACCTAGATCGATTAGGGAACCCCACAATGATCGATCAAAAAGACGGAAACCTGTATGAAAGCAACACCACTCCCCTTCAATCGGACTAGAGTAAAGATCGATCCGAGCTCGGGAGCGGGACGACGACCGTCGACGATCGTGTGGTCAGAACAAAGCCTCCACTCGATGAAGAACCCAGTCGCAGAGGCGCGGAGACGAACTCGGCTCTTGGGATCGCCGCAACGGTTAGGGCTTTGGCGAGATCGGGGAAGGTGGGGAAGACGCCGCCCTGTGCTCGCCCTCACACACCCGCAACACTCGACGAAGAAGAGAGAAAAAACAGAAGGATGGAGAAGAAGCGAGTGGAGTCGACTCCGATCTGCCCGATTGGGGGAGAAGACGGGATGACTTAAAGGGGTGGCTATGTTGCAAAAACCCCCCTCCATGTTCGGTCCTTCACAAAAGAGCCCCCAAGTTCCAACACTTTTGCTATTAGCCCCCTAAACTTTCAGATATTTAACATTCTCCCCCACTAACAAAAATTTGGTCCCCAAATTTCGCTATCTAGCCGTGTCCAGCACTATCATACAGTACGGAATACTGATCAAAATAAATCACACGTACCGCAAGCAACCCAGTGGGGGTAACGAGCTCGGATCATATCCTCAAGCTCCTAGGACGCCTCTGCATCAAAATGATGCAGCCATCCGACTTACTCAGCTAGATCGTCTTGTCCCACATCGTACGCTCCCTATGCTCCAGAATACCCACTGGAACCTCCTCGTAGGTCGCGTCTGGCTGAAGCGGAACCGATACTTCTGATAAAATATGTGCTGGGTCAGCCACGTATCCCCTCAGCATAGAAACGTGGAATACATCATGCACACTGGCTAAGGAAGAAGGCAGTGCCAATCGGTAAGCTGCAACTCCGATCCTCTCCCAAAAATTTGGAAGGGTCTAATATATATAGCGGAGCTAGCTTTCCCCTAAGGCCAAACCTCTTCACCCCCTTTCATGGGTGAAACTCGAAGAAAACACGATCGTTCACGGAGAACCCCAAAGGTCTCCATGTCTGGACTGCGTAACTGATACGACAATCCCGAGCCTCGAACATTCTCTGTTTGACTATACGGACTAACTCGATATCGTGCAGAGCCCTCCAGGGTCCTAACACGGTGACTCCTCAACCTCCTCCTAAAGAGTGAGTGTCCTACAAGCCCTATCCCGTCACGTCGCAACCGACGCCCTCTGGATAGCCAAATGCCAACAGCGGTTGTAAGCGACCTCTACTAAGTGCAGATGGTCCCTACAACTACCTCTGGAAATCCATACTCACGACCGTAGTAAGTCCTCTAGAACCTAACCGATATGCTCGGACCACCATCGGTCAATAGATGGACAACTAAACGGAGCTATACACCTATAACTCATAGGAGACTCCTGCCAGATTCTAGAAGAAATCCCTAACATCTGGTAATCTCCCTGTCGTATATCTCTACTAAATGATCTATCGAGTCCATCCTACGGATCGAAGGGATGTGCATAGGTTTGGCTAATCGTTCAACGATCACACAAGTCGACTAGTGTCGCCTCCATAAACCAACGTACTAGGCTTCCTCTCGTAGGAAATTCTTCGAGAGTAAGACCGCTAGTCTCTGACGCTACTGGTGGGTTATAAGCCCACTACGCTACCACTGCGTCAATCGACATCTCCATAACCTGGATACGAGACTCTGAATGTCTTTTTCCCTGTCGTTCCGCCAACCGGAACGTTTCAAATCCCTGTACACTCGAGTACATCCTGGGGATATCGTACAGCTAGGACAATGTGCCACCGAGAGTAAATTCTCCGGGACTGGAGGTACTCTCAAGACCGCACCATCTATTTCGGAATAAACTATTCCGTACACACCACGGGGACCCCTCCGTCCGATGCCTTAAGGTTACTCTGTCTCGAACAACCCAAGAATAACAATCCCTAACCGGAGCACACCAAGCCTGATCGACAACAATGTCTAATCATCCCAAGGCATCAACCCGTGCTCATGAATCCAACCATCCATAGTCTGGACGCCGTCTACGAATAGTAACGGCTCATCCCAACACCCTAAGGCACCTGACCCATCGAATCCACGTGGTAGTCAAATCATCGGTATGCCCATACCAAATCACCAAGAGCATAACTGATCAAGGGATAATCATCTAACAATTAGCCACAACCAAACAACTAATCAACATTACCCTTATCAAGGGTGCTCAACCTAAGGTCACTAGGGCCACTAGGGCCACGCCTATAATCTGGTCCTTTAATTCCACGAGGAACTGTGCAGACTGGGTTATTCGGTCAACGATCACCTAAATCGCATCAAGCCCACTCCGGGTCCTAATTAAATCCATGACGATGTCCTTAGTACATGTTCCCATTTCCAACCAGAAATTGGGATCATCTAGGACAACCCAGCGGTCTCTGAGGTTCAACCTTCATCTGCTGTCATACCAGATATCTAACTACGTCATCCGTGATGTCTTTCTCTTTATCAGTCCACCAGCAGGAACGCATCAATTCTTGTACATATAGATATCACCTGCAAAACATACAAACCAAGAACGGCGAACCTCACTTGCCTCCTTGGAGGCAATTGAAGAAGCTCTTCCAAAAATCAGTAAGAAAATTTTCAAACTATAGGAACGCTAGAACACACCTTCGGATATGCATCCGAAAATTCTCGGACTACGGAAACATCCGAGAACTAAGGACTGCCCCTATCATCAGTACGACCTAGTGACGATGGGAACCCTAACGCCCACGTGCTAGAACCTCTGGCCTGAGACGAGAAGGTAACAGAAATCTCGTCGTCTCTAGCGCCAACGAATCACCACGTGGACTGGTTTGAGGGTCAGATCGTAATCACCCTTACTTAACAACCAACGGTCTACCCCTCGAAGACCGTCCTCGATAATCTCCTCCGGTTACGGTCGAATCTCTTAGGTGTTACGCATCTAACACCAAATCCGCCACATCCTCTCTGGTCCTATATCTCGATGCATCATCGAGAATATTGTACCACTTGTCCAGGAGTCCTGATACCTCATAGACTAGCACAGCGTCAGACGAGTCAACTAACCGTCGTCTCGTAACCTAATGCACCCCATCTCCCCCACGAAAGGAGATAGAGACGCAATGTCTCTAGGGGTATCCCAAAATAATCACGAAGTGGTAATTTATTCTCGAGCATCGTCCCTGGCGTCTCTACTCCAAGGTGGCCCCAGCCTCGAACACGATTTGCATCGACGCAATCATAAATTCGAGAGTACCTACTTGGTTATCCAAACCAAGTACGAGTGATAACCTGTGAGTGTCAAGCAACCAACTCTACACTCCTCCGGATCGGTACAAGTCATATCTGACTGTACTTTTAGGTTATCTAACCAGGGATAATGAATCCGGGGTCAAAAGTCTCACGAGGTAGGATACATCTATCCTCTCTCAACTGAGAGGATAAACAATGAATACCATCTCTGCTGCATCACAGCCGGTCATGTCCTCCAAACATGTCATTTCAGGTTATCTATCCGAAAATAAATAACCCTATCAGCCCAAAGCTCCATGAGCTAAAGTGGAATCGATCCTCTATCGGTCGAGCCAACTACGTTACGCAACCTCCATTAGATTGTCGTCCCATTTAACCTTAGGTTCCCGACTCATCAGTCGGTACCATTGGAGAGTCAACATTCTCCACTATACATTCGAATTCACCACGTGTCATCCGATCATCTCCCTGGTCAACCTTGACCCGCATTGTAATTGGAAAAGCTTGACTGAGTGTCAATCAAGCTAACTCCAAGTCAATGGATACCCACTCTAGCGATATGGGAATAGATATCCAACCCCTCTAAATCGACAAATATCCCTCCAAACTATCCAAAGTAGGATATACGAAAATATAGGCGATACCCAAGCGATTTATATCTGCTATGGTATACACCAAGTACTACGAATGATATATCTATGTAAGTCGTACCCATATATCATCCATATCGATCTTTTACTATCAGTTATAGTATATAGCAAGTACTACACTTCCTGCATCAATGCAGGTTGTGTACTCACTCGTCCCCTCTAGGTCACCTAACTCAGCACAAGCAAACCAGAAGTCTAAAACTCCCCGATATAGGAGAAATTATCACTGTATCGATATACAGTCTCAATGTCTCACACAGTCAATAACAACTGATACTAGTATACAACTGGTATGGGACAGGAATTCTATAACTTGATTTCCTTAACCTCCGATAGGTTATTGACAGGTTCGACCCTCGTCTTCCGACCATATATCGGTGCTACTCCAGAATCAACATTCTCTGCATCCTAGACGAGTCGGCAACATGTCAACCAGTCACCAATAATCGACTCCCAACATGGTCGCAAATAAACCGGATCGACTACATGACTTCCAGCCAAAATATATCTACGAGTACCTACCGGTAAAGAATATAAGTCGATATATAATCCCACCAAAATAATAAAATGACCAACCCTACACTGGACAGTAAATACCAGAAGAGGTAAATGAGTCGTGACATATACCTCGTGTCGCCTGGAGATGTCCCATCGCTGCCATGTCCCAATCATGTCTATCGAGAAAACAACCCCGACTAAAAATCCGAAGACTCCCACAAGACCACAAGGTATCTCGCAACCTGGGCTCTGATACCAAAAATTGTCACGCCCCGCGGAGCTGCCTATCCGGTACTGACCGGACGGCCGCTCCCTCGATCGACGGACAATTCGGAACCCTAACCTCTACGACCACCTCAGATGGCTGTACCGCAGCCTATAGGGCTGGAACAACCGTCTGAAATACACAAAAACGAGACGACGATAAAAGCTGCGTACCGGTACGACTTACGACAAAACCCAAAACGAAATCGAGGCCTCCATGGCACACAAAAGTACAACTATCCTGCCGTAACATAGACGTCACAAAAGAGTATAACATACCAACAGCGGAAATGAAAAGAAATACAATGAATAAAAGAAACGGGTACCAACATGTACCCCAACCAAAAGACAGGCGAAAATCGTCTCGGAGACACATGAACTGGGACAGGCTGCTGAACAATCCAGACGATCGTCCTGATAAGAGAAAAACATAGCCAACGGGATGAGTTCTAAGAACTTAGCGAATACAGTCTAATATGCATAGGAAGAAATAATAGCAGTAAGTCACCATCAATCTATCACAATAATAAACATAAAGTGCAGTAATAATAAAAGCAGATCTAAACCAGCAGACGAGAAGTATACCTACCTGTGCCGAACCATCCCCGTAGTATGCATGTCAACCAAGTGCAGCAATCAAGTAGAACAATCACAACCAGATGCATCAATGCACAGTATGCTCATGATGCAGCATGGGTCACCCCTGACGCCAGTCGGCTACTATCGCCTCTACGCGAAACCGAGTGGGTAGGGCTCTGACCGGGTCCTCCCTCCACTTAAACGGCCGTCGTCGTGCCTCACACGACACCGAATGAGCCGGGTCTCAGACCCTGAACGTACTATGTCATCGGACAAAGTGACGTTCCCTGCCCCTCACTATCATCGGATAGGTAGGGGACCTGTCGGAGCGCCGTGGCCTATAATCCACTAACGAAGAGTGGAACTGGGACTACACGACAGGTAAAGTGGCAGGTATGACGACCCATCTCAACCACTAGGGGAGTCAAAGGTCGCCTGCATATGCCCCTACACGAGTAGCAAGTACGACGACCCATCTCAACCTCCAGGGAGTCAAAGGTCGTCCCCTATGCTACGTGCAACAATGATGCATGTCACTATCCCATGCATCATCCACTATCTATCTCTGCTGTCATCTACATGATATGCAGTAGTCCAGATAACCGGTATGCACCAATACCTAAATCCTAGCGTAAGGTATAAGGTATGATGTCCGCAGATCCAATAAACACAATAGCATGGAACAATAAACAGTAATCCCTCAGTAGATAGCAAGTGCCGAAATATAGTACAGGAATAAAACTAACAGGTATCCCTACTACTATCATATCTAACTATGCATAGTAAAGGTACCCGCCTCGATATCAAAAAGTCCAGGCGACGAGAACCCCCGTCCAAAAATAATAGTCGCGACGAAGATAGTCGCAACACTCAATATCCTGCATTAAATACGAAATCATTTAGCAAGATATAACTTCTAATTTTTATTAGGATTAATCCTAATCAATTAACCCTAACTTCTTAGCCAACACATCATCTAAATTAATTAGGGTTAACTATGATTAATTAATCCCCAATTAATCCCTTAACTCCAATCAAGCATCACCACAGATTCAACTCACCGAAACCTTCCAAACCCATACTCAAGATCTCAGCCCAATCCTAATCACAGATCACGATCAACAGAAAACATTACCCAGAACCTAATCCAATACGATCTACCAATCGAAACACACCAAGCAAATCAAACTCACCTGATCACAGAACATAGAATCAAAGAACCACTCAACAGAGAACTCACGGCAACCATCAGCAACAAGGAAACAGAAAAATCTCCAACCATTGATCAAAACAGAACTACACATATGAAGCTAATGAACACTAATCCCATTCAACTGCTATCCCTAATCAAGAACAGAAGATCCAGCATACACGAACAGAGCACGAGTAAGAAATCTACTGAATCGAAACTGCATTCAAATCACACCCAACTCTACATAGCAACAAATCGAAACCACTTCCTATCCATTCAATCCAATACAGAACGAAGAACGAAACCCATCACTAATCCTTACCTGAGATGAGCTCCGACGTCCTGGCTCCAGCTCTGCCGATCCCAACAATTGTGCAAACGGAATCCAAAATCAGCCCCCCAATCCGGATCCAACTCGCAACTGCAAAGAGGACGCAAGACCAACTCAAGAAAACTCTCGACATGGCAAGAATCAACATCCCAAACATCCACCTCTCACGCGAAGCTCGGAACCAAGAAATCTTGCTCAAGTTTGGGGATCCGACTCACCTCAACGAGCTGAGGCCGGAGATCGCCCGCACGATCTGTAACCACGAAGGTGGAAAGAAGAAAGTTCAGCCGTGCCCTAGAATGGCCCCGATCGCGTGATCCTAGAGCTGCAACCTAGATCGATTAGGGAACCCCACAATGATCGATCAAAAAGACGGAAACCTGTATGAAAGCAACACCACTCACCTTCAATCGGACTAGAGTAAAGATCGATCCGAGCTCGGGAGCGGGACGACGACCGTCGACGATCGTGTGGTCAGAACAAAGCCTCCACTCGATGAAGAACCCAGTCGCAGAGGCGCGGAGACGAACTCGGCTCTTGGGATCGCCGCAACGGTTAGGGCTTTGGCGAGATCGGGGAAGGTGGGGAAGACGCCGCCCTGTGCTCGCCCTCACACACCCGCAACACTCGACGAAGAAGAGAGAAAAAACAGAAGGATGGAGAAGAAGCGAGTGGAGTCGACTCCGATCTGCCCGATTGGGGGAGAAGACGGGATGACTTAAAGGGGTGGCTATGTTGCAAAAACCCCCCTCCATGTTCGGTCCTTCACAAAAGAGCCCCCAAGTTCCAACACTTTTGCTATTAGCCCCCTAAACTTTCAGATATTTAACAGAACATCCTCATGAAACATGTAGATTAGACACTTGTTCCTATTGGAGATACCGTCGAAGATAATAAATTAAATTGAAATTACCTGATTAATTTTAACTTATTTGTTGAGTAGTCTGAAAGACTTAGCTGCCTTGTATGTGTTGGGACCTTGGCGTTTAGCTAGAGGGGCTGAATAGCTTCTTTTCAATTTTGTATACAAGAATATTTGCTAAAGCACAAGACAAAAACAATAATCAATAAAAAACAATGCTAACTCCCTGATTTACTTGGTATCCACCTCCAAGAGGTGACTAATCCAAGGATCCACGCCACGCACACAAGCTTCACTATGAACTTCTCCTTGAGGTGGAGAAACCGTCACAAGGTGCTCTCTTCCTCTTTTACAAAATAGAAATTAGAGTGTGAGGAAGAGAATGAAACTTTGAGCACTTAGAACAGAATCTTATGTTGGATCGAGAGAACCGATAGAGGGGGGATGAATATTGGAAAGCGTTCGGATTTTAGGATTAGAGAAATTGCGCAGCGGAATAAAGCAATCAAACTCAGACACAGATAGTTTTACTTGGTTCGGAGCCTAGGTCGACTCCTACTCCAAGGCCCACGGTCGTTGACCGTTTTCTGCGGGCAATTCTATAAGTTCGCAAATCAATTTACAGTATTGAATTACAAATATAGCAAAGTAAACTTTTAAAACGAAAGCTCTTCTTTTACCGACGTCCGATGTAGGTTGTCTTTTTTCGGAGCAGTAGGACGTCGTCGGCGCTTGAGTCACGAGTCGGGAGGTTTCCGGAGCAGGGCGCGAGAGCAGAAGAGCGTAGAAGCGTTGAAGGAATTGTTGTTCTGAGCCTTGGGGTCGAGGGCCCTTTATATAGCCTTGGGGGCGCCCGGATCGTCGGGGGCGCCCCCCCCCCCCCCACGTGTCGGTCGATCCGGCATTTGCTCGGTCAACTTCTGATCCCTTCAAATTCGGGATCAGCTTTGACCGGGGCGCCCGGAACGCTCGGGGCGCCCGTATTGACCGGGTCAAGCTCTCATTTGTTAGCTTCGAGGGGAGCTGCTTCGGTAGTTGGCGCTGGGGGCGCCCGCAGCATGCGGGGCGCCCGCGCGATGGGGTCGCCCGAAGCATCCGGGGCGCCCCGACAGTCAACTGTCGAAGCGGTTTTTGCTCCTGCTGGTTGGTCTTCACCTTGGGGGCGCCAGGAACATCAGGGGCGCCCTGCTCAGCTTCTGCCTCACTCCTTTGAGGCTCTCTGAGCTGCAGACACTCAGTCCTTCGGTCCTGCATCCAGGGTTAGTCCAAAAAAGCAGTAACATATTAATTTTTATACAGCCTTAGCTGTCTTGGTTCTGACTTTGGGCTTCCAAAATGGAGCCCTAGGTCGAACCGACGCCTACTGTTCCCTCGACGGGGAACGCGTCCTCACCTACTCCTCTCGGGAGAATGTACCTGATGCCAACCGCTCCTTTGGTTGGACTTTTGCCTAGCGGTCCTTCGCCAGGTCTTGGATACCGAGCTGTCCTTCGCCCGGCGCCTAGCAGTCCTTCGCTAGGGCTTCAGTAGCCTGGCATTCCTTCGTCAGTGCCTAGCAGTCCTTCGCTAGGGCTTTTTACCCTGGTATTCCTTCGCCAGTGCCTAGCAGTCCTTCGCTAGGGCTTTTTACCCTGCCATTCCTTCGCCAGTGCCTAGCAGTCCTTCGTTAGGGCTTTTTACCCTGGCATTCCTTCGCCAGTGCCTAGCATTCCTTCGCTAGGGCTTTTTACCCTGCACACTAGAGTAACATATTAGATAGCAAGTAAGACTTAACTTTTAAGTCCTGTTGCCATTATCAAAACTCAGGTTCGAATTGGGTGCTTTCTGCACCAACATCTTACACTTAAGAACCACAGTCCTATTCTGCTCCAAAGTCTCTCCTTAAATAGAGGAGAGAGCTGTTCCTTAAACAGCTCAACCCCCGACACCAGTCGACTGCCCCAAGGGGCATTCGACTGATGCCCTGCCAGTGGCTAGCCAACGGCTACATTTTTGAACAGATCAGTCGACTGGTGCCTGGACCAGTCAACTGATCTTTCTGTGAGTTTTAGTTTTGCGCTAGCAGTCGACTGGCCCTTCCCGCAGTCGACTGCCCAGCTTACATTTCCACTCAAACTCACTCCAAAGTCCATCCTTCACGTATGCTTGAAGTCCACTCCCTTGGCTCGCCCTTTGAAGTTCTCTTCCCTTGGCTTTCGTCCCTCGGATGCGCACACAAGCCCACGGCTTGCTTCCATGTCATCCTTCGCGTATGTCCTTGAAGTCTACTTCCCCAGCTTGCCCTTGAAGTCCTCTTCCTTCGGCTCTCGTCCCTCGGATGCGTATTCCATGAGTGATTTCCCAAGTCCTGCATGACTCAAACACACATATCAAACCAACATGACAACCTAACTTATTCATATTGACACACACATCAAAATTCATGATCCACTCGATCATACTTGGCTCGATTGCCCCAAAAGTATGTAGAGTGTAGTCTCCGAAATGGATCTCCCGAGCTGGAAACTCCTGAATCATAGAGTTATGTTGTAGAGTCTAAATGCAGACTCTCGAACTGGATCTCCCGAGTCGCAGAGTCAAATTGTAGAGGCTAAGTGCAGACTCTCGAGTTGGAAAGGAAGAGTTGTTGAGGCCTGCGTAATGTAGTTTCCGTAAAACAGATTTATCCTCCTCCGACTGTGCTTCGAGGTTATGATGGACGTCTGTTTCATAGGATACAACAGCGGAACCACGTACACAACCAAGCACTGGTTGCAAAGTCTAAATGCAGACTCCCGAACTAGATCTCCTGAGTCGCTGAGTTAGGTTGGAGAGTCTAAGTGCAGACTCCCGAGCTAGAAAGGAAGAGTTGTTGAGGCCTGCGTAATGCATTTTTCTTAAAACATATTTGTCCTCCTCTGACTGTACTTCGAGGTTATGATGGACGTCTGTTTCCTAGAAATAACAGCAGAATCATATACACAACCAAACCCTTATTGCTCGTGGCAAACTGAGAAAATACCTAATTGTTACCACGAGTAATCCATCGAGTAGGAACACATGGAAGATTTGAGGTGGAAGAAAATTTTTGCTTTTTTTCTTGCTCCTTTTACTCTTAGTTATAGCCTCTTTATATATGGCTTAGATCATGCGGTAATTAATAACCAAATTAACGTCATTTATTGCTCATTAACCCGTTCAGACGCACACAAGTCGTGTTCGCACGCGAGTCAAATTGGTTCAGTACAAATTCGGGCCCTAGATTTGCACCCCTGCGCACCCACGCGTGAGAGAGAACCTCTCCCTATGCATTTGTTCACAACTAACATGCTTGCGAATCAATTTAAACTAACAAATATACCTTGAAACTCCTAATATGAATTAAAATCTCATTCATAATAAAATTTCTTTCTCTTCATCTCCTTTTACATTCACTTGTATCCAACCGTTCCTCAAGCTCAACGGTCCACCTCAGTCACCTCCATAATATTCAATGTTTACTTCATCGTCGTCCATCTTAATATGGGTACATATATAGGCACGCAAACAATAATAAGTTTAGACATATTCTCAGCGCGATTCACCGATTCCAGAACCAATTAGAGTTTAAGAGGGTGCAAGAAGACAAACTATTTATTGGTGATAATGATGGTAATGGTGATCGTGATCGTGATGATAATTGATCTTGAACTGTTGAACCTCCGACTTAAATTCCAATATTTGTGAAAGCTAGCGTGCATCAAGAATTAATGGAGGCAGTGGAATCTGCCTAACCCACATGCACAATCATACATGACTTAGCCAACTCTGATAGGTATTTGCATACATCGAATATTTGCTCCCGGTGGATCAAAAGACAAGCTTGTGGCTTTGTCCGTTGCCTCCTGTTTCTATCATTCCACCAGCTGAGTACGTATAATATAATATTTATCCCGTGCAATTTCACTTTTAATCCGGCCGGCTTCTAAACTGAACTTGCACGGCCCTTGTTGCTTAGCGATGAAAAGATAGGAGGAAAAAAATGCACTGAATTTTAGAATTTTTTTTTCCTTTAAAGGATGTATAATATTTTTATATTTCTTAAGAGATATAATTTTTTTTAAATGCTCCGGCCAACTGACCGCCCGTGCGATCGTGATCGCTCTGTCTGGCCGCCCGATGAGTTGGCTTGGCCAAGCGGCTAGACCGTCACGCGGCCATGTCGAGCGGAATTGTATTAGATGGTAGGTCTACGAAAAATTCTGAAATCCAATTGCGTCTTTAATTAATTGTTAGAAAATGCCGGGGAAAAAACAGTAAAATGCGATAGTAGGATGCATGTCATTACATACTAAAAACAAATAAAATGCCGACTTTATTACCAGAAAGTAATATTCCTTGTCACATTTTTCGTTGTTGGGTTGTGTCATGTACGCGTGCGCGCTTACATGACATGATTATAATTGTACGGCTTTGGTTGGCTGTCGGATGGGGTTAATTAATCTTGTAAAATACGACAATTCGAAAATCCGGACCAGAAAATTTTTCGTGATTTTTCTGGATAAAGTCTAGGATTTCCGATCCTACGAGAGGAGCCCAAGGGGTTTTATTGTAAAAACTTAAAACTTATCAAGGGTTTTGGATAAACTCTTAAATTACGGAAGGGTAAATAATTTAACCCTAATGATTTTTGAGATGGATTATATTAAATAGGAGGGTCAAATGGCTAAAACTCTTACCCTAAGGGTAGGGTTTAGATTTTTGAAAGTTAGAGGGCCGTTAAAACTTTTACCCTAAAGGAAGAGTTGAATTTCGAGAAGTTGGGGGACCTTTTTGCAAAAGATCCACCTTTTATAACTTAACTTCTCCCTTTGCTTCTCCCATGCCCTAAACCGCAGCCGCCCGACTCCTCCCTTCTCCTCCTCATCGCGCGCCCTAGCCACGGCCGCCACACACGACCTCTACTTCCTACCCTTCGCGCGTGCCATAGCTGCAACCAAAGCCACGCCCGACTCCTTCCTTCTTCCTCCACTCGCCCGTGCCCTAGCCGCAGGCACGCCGATCCCTTCCATCGCCCGCAGCCACACACCGTCGACGTTATCCTCTGGCCGATCCAAGAGTTTGCACTTGGGTTCCACGATTTGGGGATTTAGGCGGTGGAACAACGGAGGAAGAGGAAGTTCGCATCGGCTTGTGGACTCGCCGGATTCAAGCGGAGTAGAGACGGCGCCAACCAGTCAGGTAAGGAATGCTTGAACTAGAGTTGTCTAGTGCTATTAGGTGCAGATTTGTTAGCGTATCAGTTTTGAAATTGATTCGGATCGAATTAAGCATTGGATTAAAATCTGTTCAGATAGAGGGGTAAGGGTTGTCCCAGTTTGATTTCGGTAGTTCAGGACTTGGCAATGGATTCGGTGTGGATCAGAAAATGAATTGCCACATTGGGATTTTGTTAGTTGATTTTCATGGATCCTCCAATTCCACCGTGAGTTGGTTTCTCTACATGTCTTGATGTGGATGGTTGATTTTGCATGTTCTGTCCATATTTAAATCTTGTTTAGGGTATGGATTGGCCTGGGTTGATGGATTTTGGGTTTCCATATCGTAAGTGATTGTTGGATTACTTTCGGAATGTGATCTTCCTTATTGGTCCAAATCTGGATTCGGAGTTCTATTGGAAGATAGTTTCAAAACTGAGATGTTGGTACTTTGATTGGTTTTGACATTTGATTTTATTTACCATGAGACTTGGATTAATTTGGATAATTGATCGCTGAGTAGACTTTGAAAAGAAGTATACTGATCGGATGCTTACTTGTAGTTTTTATTTCCATGAGTTGCTCCCACTCTTGAAGTTGTTCAAGTCTGTAGGTTGCGAGGAGCTGCTTGAGGTGAGGATATGCAGTTTTGTTGTGCTTGATTCAGATATGGGTTTTGGTGTTGTGGATGCTATCAAATTGGATTTGTATTTAGGTTAGCCTTTAGAGCTTATGACTTGCACTGTGTAGGGCTTGATTGGAGGTGTGGACTTTGGGAAATTCTGCCTTATTTAAAGTTGTGTCGTGGGTTCCATTTGATTGGTGTTTGTTGTGAGTTTGCACTTGAGGTGGTCATTTTTCATTGGGTTCCCGGGTTAGCGCATATTCTGCTCTAGGTCTCCTTGTGGATTTTTATAGTTTTGTGGATTTGATGTTGTGAGCTATGATTATGAAATTATGGATTAGGTTATGATTTGGAGAACCTTGTGGAGCTATATTGAGAGCCTTGTGATTCTTGCCTTGATGGGATTGCTATCATGCTAAACATAATTAGATCAATTAGCGGTTGATTGAGATAATTAAGGGTTAATCATTTAATTATGGCTAATTAAATAAAACAGGATAATTAGGACAATCCTAATAAATTGAGATAACTCGTTTAGCTATAATTATATATTATTGTAGCTAAACATATGCCTTTGATACAGGGCATTGACTGGATTTATCATTGCTGATTATCGGACGGGAGATTCTTTTCTAATACGAGCATCTCTCTTGAGGCGGGTACCCTTTGACTTATCTTTTAGATATTGTCACATTGCTATGCATTGTCTGTTATAGATAGCAGTAAGTTTATACGCTATCCCTGAGTTAGTATACTTGTTCTGGATACTTGTTAGTTATCCCTGAGTTATTATGCATGTTTTGGATACTTGATAGTTATCCCTGGGTTATTATGCCTGTCCTGGATACTTGTTAGTTATCCCTGAGTTATTGTACCTGTTCTGGATACTTGTTAGTTATCCCTGAGTTAGTATACATGTTTTGGATACTTGATAGTTATCCCTGGGTTATTATGCCTGCCCTGGATACTTGTTAGTTATCCCTGAGTTATTGTACCTGTTCTGGATACTTGTTAGTTATCCCTGAGTTAGTATACTTGTTCTGGATACTTGTTAGTTATCCCTGAGTTATTATGCATGTTTTGGATACTTGATAGTTATCCCTGGGTTATTATGCCTGTCCTGGATACTTGTTAGTTATCCCTGAGTTATTGTACCTGTTCTGGATACTTGTTAGTTATCCCTGAGTTAGTATACTTGTTCTGGATACTTGTTAGTTATCCCTGAGTTATTATGCCTGTTCTGGATACTTATTGGTTATTCTTGAGTTATTATGTATGTGTATCTATCATACACCATCCTTGCACTGTTGCATGCCGGCGATCAGCGACTCCCTTGTGGTTGAGCCTAATCGTCTTCCGGCACATGATATGCACACACGGCCACTCATGGGTTAGTGGATACCGCTGGGTGTGTGCATTTGCTCTGTAGTGCTCCGCTCGTCCGCTCAGGGGTAGTGGTTTCGGAGCGTGGTAGCAAGCAGGGATCCCTTCTCTACCCATAGACCAGAGAAGATGAGAGAGATATCTCCCCCATATGTACATGGGGCGGAGCGATAGCTCCACCAGCATCCTGTCCTCTCGGTCACTCAGGAGCAGTGATGGCAGAGTACGGACAGTGTCACAGCTCTACCCACTCGGCCGACACAGTATCGCCTGTCTCGGTGGCTTGACTGGAGTTAGGGGGTGACCATGGCATTGCACCATGTGCATATTTTGCATCGTGCATTGTTTGCTGCACTTGATTCTTGCACTTGTTTGACATGCATATTCTGGAGACTTGTTATTTGAGATTATATGACTAATGATGTTTCCATGGTACTCATTGTCTTCTTTTCAGGTTGACTGGATTCTGGTATGTATCTACCTCAGTATTTCCAGTACTAGTTTTTCCATATTGTTGATATGAGACTGTATTAGCGTAGATGCTTATTGTTGTTATAACATACTATGCATATTTGCTGGGTATTCGCTGAGTTTATGGACTCACACCGTTGCCATATATTTTTATTTCAGGTTGAGATACTTGGAGTCGCCAGAAGAGCCCAGCAGCCAGTCCCTACCCATCGCGTCGACATATTTTTGTTTTGTACTTGTAGTACATTTGTTTTACCTTTCTGTTAGTGATTTGTATGTCATATGAGTGTGTCATGTGCCCTAAGGGGTTTTTGTATGGGTTGTTTCGTCGTAAGTCGGACCGGTCCGCAGTCAGGTATGATTTACTTAGTTGTCTTGTGCATTTGTGTCGTGTCTATATATATTTTGAGGCCTGAGGCCAAATATAACTGCGTGGTATTGTTATATTGTGGTGTGTATGTGTAAATTGTCCGCCGGACAGGGGAGGTGTTGTCCGATTTTCTATTGGATCAGCGGCTCCTGGGTCTCGGGGCGTGACAAATCCACTAATTGTGCTGCTGAAATCATAAGTAACTTGCTGAAAATGAATTGTGAGTTAGAGAGCTATCCATTAAAAAAATAATAATAAGAAACAAGATTTCATATTTTAAAGGTTTATTTCTAAAATATTTACTTGTTCACGATAACATTAATTTTCATCTAAACATTTTTTTTCACAAGATACTCTCAATTAAATATATACTAAGAACATATTTTTTAAAGATAAATAGACACAAAATGGATAAATACTCATGTTTAATAAAAAATATTATTTTTTATTTTAAGATTGTAATAAATAAAGATAATAAATTAACATAAAACTTTTATATATATATATATATATATATCTTAACTTAACTTAACTTGCAAACAAACTCAAGTTCATTGGTTGACCCGTGTGAGTAGCGAGCCTAGGCAGGTCAACCCTTTGAACCCACTTTAAAATTAGAGGTGTAAACAAACTAAGCTGCTCATAAATTATTCGAGTCTCGATTTGAAAAAAAAAATATTATTTTGAATTCATTTGATTAAGTTAACAAGCAGAATTCGAATTTGATTTCGAGTTCGGAAATATTATCGAGTTCGAGCTTAATAATATTTAGCTCGTGAGCTAAAACAAATCTAATTCTAAATAATCTTGTTTAACTATTAAACGAGTTATTTTTAAATTGGAATCGAGTTCGAACTCAGCTCATTTAACTTTTAAATTAAATGAATCAATTTCAAATCGAACTCAAGCCGTTTACGAACTATTTAATTTCATTACAGGTCGAATTTGAACTTAAGAATTAAAACTTGAATCGAATTCCAGCCCAGCTCGAACTCGAGCTTATTACATCCCTATTTAAAATAAATTGATAAAATTTCATTCGAATTGGTTAAAATTATATGGTGGCCGGAATGGATTAATCCGACGGATACAGACATACAGTGGTGTGGTTTGGGCTCTTTTGTTTTATGTTTTTTGTTCACAATATAATCGATTAACGTAGAAGTTAAAGATAGGAATAGAATATGTAGGGAGCATCGATTTTGTATATAAACATTAGGAAGACAACATGCATGTTCTAGAAAAAAACACCTTGGTCGGTGTGTTTCAAGTATGAACAAGTGTCCTGTCGATCACATACATTGTAATGTATATACAATGCAAAAATATATACATCTAGATCTGTGTGCTGCATGCTGTCTGCGTTTGCTAGTGCTGCTGGATCTCTCTCAGCCTCTTAATTTGTCATACCATATATACCGCTATTTTTATAGCCCTCCTTTCACGAACAGATATATATTTAGCTACGTAGGTGTGGAATTTATAATGACATTAACAAATATCGACATTTTACGATGTACTAACTTTATCAAATACTTAAAATATGTTTCTTAATTTACATTTATTAGATAAATTAATTTTAAATAAATTATTATTTTTAATTATAATTGTAAGTTATATTTCTCTAATTAATTAAATATATCAAAATTAATTATTTAATTAATGAGGAAACAATCGATAATTATATTTAATTAATTGTGTAGGTTAATTAGCGTAATGCATTAAATCTTATGAATTTAATTATTTTAATTAATTAATTAATTATCGAAGGTACAAAATTAATTACTAATTTAGTAGTTTAATTAAAAGTGTGAACTAATTGTATTTTTAACGGTGAATTAGAATAACCTCTAGTCGACACCAGGCTGTTAAATATTTTTGATAAAAAGGGTTTGACGCATAACATTTTTTATTTCTATTAAAAGTATAATTGATTTTCTAAGTTAATTAAATTAAAATTAATTAATTATATATTTTTAAAATTAATAAATTATCTTAAGTAACTTGGAAAAGTTAATGCCCTTAGAAAATTAAAATAAATTAAACAATGAATTTATTTTCTAATTGATTACAATTCAAAATAAAACAAATTAAATCAATTGGCAATTGTGATAGTTCATTATTAAATAATTAGAATTTAAATTTATTTATTAAATAATGAACAATTCTAGCAATTGATTAAAATACCAACTAATTAATGGTAAATCCTTACATATATTTAAGTAAAAATGTTTGATTATACCTTGAAATAATGATAAATAAATATTAATATACCCTTCTTAACCTAGCTATTTATATTTTCTTCTAATGTTGTGATATAGTATCATTAAGTAATTTTAGAAGCAGCTGTCTAAACGTGCCTTGATTTCTCAGCTGTCTAGCTAAATGTGCAATGCAACTGGTTCCATGCACATACACGGATACACCGACGACCAAGGCCAGCTTATTTGTCTCAATCAAGCCACTGCATGCTTTGGATCTTGTACCAATCTTTTCCCACCAAGAACATGCATGCATGGAAGCATGCAACTAGCTACGCACTCCCTAGCTAGTAGCTAGCTCCAAAACAGCAGCAGGTGTCCGTGCATGCCAAGGGCAAGGATGAATGCATTTGTCTAGCTGCCTGGAACACAACTGCCTGCTCCACTTCCTCAATTTGACTGATGAGACTCCGCCAGTCATGGAAGGTTGGATCAACCGCAACACAACATATCTAGCTAGCAGCACTGCTGCACTGCACCGCCCTTGCTATAGGTTCGGAATACGTTATAAACTAACTGCCAATCGGCCTACAAAATTGACGTGACAAATTAAATTGCATAGATATACTTTAAGCTTCAAGCCATGCTCGTCACGTCCATTGTCCCCCCACTCGAATGCTTGATGTAACTGGATCCCATGGCCTGCGTGTGAGTGCAAGGGACATTAATCCAACATGTTTCACTCTTACAATTTTTTAATGTATGATTTGTTTAGGAATAACTCTAGTGGGGTGCATGGGTGTGTCTATGAGAATATTACGAGCCTACAAGTTTGTGGCAGCATATATAACATGTAATGTTGAGCGAGCACCCACCTTCTTTGTCGCTTAAGAATATATATATATATGCATAGTCTGACTGTGACATGCATGGATATCAATAGCTAGCTAGCTGACCCTTTTTGCAACCTTGCGTTTCATGTTGGATGGTTGATGTGGCGAAATCTTGCAGTTCCATGTGTCTTATGTGGTTAATCATTTTGTTGTACTATCAAGCAAAATCAAGATGGGTCAAACGTGATTCAAAATGAATCGGACCCATCCCGGATTAGATCGGATTTGATCAAACCCACTCAATATACTCGTCCCAAAAATTCGAGTTTAATCAAGGACAAGTCGGCAGAAACATCTCGGCCTCAGACTAGCTCCGACATCATCTCTGTCTCAGTCTCAGATTTCAACATCCTCTATACCTCAGTCTCAAATACTAATTAACATGCATCCTTCATGTCTCAAATACTAAAAAAATATGATTTTTTTTAAAAAAAATATGTTTGGTTTGTATTTTTTACGTATGTTTTCTAAAAAAAGATATAGTTTTTTTTTTTTGAAAAATAGAAGATGAAATAAAATTATTTTTTTAAGAAATGAGAAAATATAATTTTTTGAAAAATAAAAATAAAAAACAGAGTAAATTAAACTCTCCCTGACCGAGTGAACTGAACGGAAGCACAGTGAGATTTCTTTCGGTTGGTTTTCTGAATTTCAAAAACAAAAGATTATGAAAATATAATGGAAAATATGTGAAAATAAAATACAGATCATTGTTATGAAATTGTAATATTTTACAACGACAAACATGTACACAGAAATATGAATTAATGAATACGCAGCCTCGATCAATATATAGCTAGGTGACGAATTGTGAAACGATGGGCCTGTTTGCTCAGCACGACCCATGCCATTTAGGCTGTGGCTGTGCTGAGTCCCGGGTTGCCGGCCTGCCCCATTTTTAACACCTACGGTATTAACATGCGATGATTATAAGTTGGGGCAAAAAGCTTAGTATATATCATAAATTTAGTGAGAAGATAAATACATTATATATATTCCTCAGAACTCTAATAGTTTATAATTATGAGCTAAAGGAAAATACATTATATAGATTCATCTAACATTGCTATTCTATGAATGTAAGTTGTATTGCCTATTTGCCATGTATTATGTATTTTGTTGCCTCCATTGAAATTGAAATATTCCCATGGAGAAAAAGGAAAAGAATTGAATAGACGAGGGAGAAACATATATAGATCGAAATACCCTGGTGTTATATTTTTGTTGCGATCTCAATTTAAGTGCGTGCCCTTATCGTCATAATTAACTAACAAACAGAATCCATCGGCCAGTAGGTGTCGACTTCGACTAATTCCTACGGTTGAAGCTCTTAAGGCTCATCCAGACTAGACTAGTTAACAAAATCATTTTTTTCAAAAATAATAACAATATTCACATTGTCTCTTTCAGTAAAAAGTTTAAAATAGCCTATTATGTAAAATATGGTTATAATAATAATAAACACACACACACACACACACAAACCATAAATAAGAATTTAAAAATAGAAACAACCTTATAAAAAATTTTGAAATAATTTTCAATAATTTTTGGAAAGATTCGTGGGGATAAATAGGCACGAGATGGACTAATTACGAATTATTTAAGAAAAAATTAGATTTTCGAAATATATATATATTTATTTATTTAAGAAAAAAATTAATTATATATATATATATATATACACACATAAATTTTGATAAGGTGCGGACCAAATATCAATTGACTGGCAAAGAAAATCAATCGAATGAATATCAAAAAAAGTTGAGCGGGTATAGAAGGAGAAATTTAGCTGTTGTAAGGTTAGTGTTCATGCTCTAAGCTTCAAGTTTTCAGGCTGAAGTGCACCACAAGCCCTTTGTCGCTTTACTACTCAACTTGGAGCAATCTTTTGAAGAAGAAGAGGAAGCAAAACTTTGAACATCATTATAAAAGTTCTCTTCTTCCCTCTTTTTCTGCTAATGTCGCTGTAATCCTCTTATAAAAAGATTTCTCTTTCTTTGAATTTGATTCGAGAAGAAGAAGAGACTTAGTGAGAGTGGATATATTAAAGCGACTACATTTAATTATTTCATAAATTTAAATAAAAGAAGAGCAAGATATATAATTTTTGTTGAAAATTAACTGGTCATAAATCTCATTGATACAATAAGGTAGAGGTCTTATCATAATCATTAAAGTATTTTTTTTACTCTTAATAAAGGAAGGACGGTAAATACATAATTTAATTATTTAAATTAGATAAATTCTATTTCTTCTATAAAATAGAAGAGAAAAATAAAGCAAATTAAATTTTATTGCGGAGTATGCAACATAGTGTACAAGTTGAATAGTCCAAGCATATTGTTAAAGTTTGGCGATCCGAATTCAGTTTAATCTGTTAATTTATTATTAAATATTTTTCTTATTAATATGTTAATTAATATATTCTTTATAAATCTGTTAATTAACAGTTTCGTTATTAATTTTTCATTTGACTAAGGAGGCGCTTGGTAAAAATTTGGTAATGAAAATGGTAATGGGTTTGATTGAGGGGTTTATGAGTTTGGTGATAACCTAGTGGGGGGTGGGTTATGAAATCAAGGGTATCATATCCTTATTTTGATTCCGATTCTCGTATACCAAGCATCATCAATGGGAATGAAATAAATTTCATTCTCATTCCCACCTTCTAAACCCGTTTACTAAACGCCCCCTAAGTATTCTAAGGTCTCTATAAATTATGTATCTCATGGACAAGTTTTATCAATCAAGAAAGTTATTTGGTTACCTCTTCTTTCTTTCTCTCTACCTCTCTTTTCTCTCTACTTCTCTTTACTTTATCAGAGTCGTAGACTTTGTATTTCACCGTTCATAGTGATTTTTCCTCCTCTGCCCGTGGTTTTTCCCGTCAAGAGTTTTCCACGTAAATATGGTATGTTCTCTATTGTTCTTGTTGTCGTTTTTTCATACTAATCTCGTTTAAATATTATGCAAATGAAAATTTCCAAATTGACCGAGTGAGAGTAATAGATCTAAAGGATTGAAGTGTCTAGCAAGTAATATGAACCAATAACAAATAGGTATGACGAAAGTTCATATAGTATAATGACCTAATCGTATTGAAAAATTAGATAAGTATAATTAAGCATATCATATCAAATTGGTCAAATGAACATAGAATCCAAAATACATGCGAACCATTCTATTGATGTACCATTTCATTAAACTAATTAAATAAAAATTGAAATTAGATATTCCATTTGGATGACAATTAACACCACCGTTTACAACTTGTTAACGGTAATTGGAGCAATGACTGCCCTCCAACTTCTTAACAAATCAGATTAGTAGGAAGTTTTTGCAAATTGATTGGAACCAATTTCACATTGATAATGACTATTTCATTTTGGAGTTAATATTTTTTTGTAGTGATTAGTTCAGCTTATTTAATTTGCTCAATTTCAAAGCAATCTGTATCAAGTTAGGTATTTTCTTAGATAACTGCCACTTGGTTAATTTCTTGCTACCATACGACTTATTTTTATTTATATATTTTTAAAGATCTATTCTTTTATGAAGATTGAAAAAATTACCAAACTTCAATTCTATTAGCTTGACTAATTCTTTAAATGAGTAAATATTTTAAAGGGTGCAATATTAAACAACAATATATATAGTGCAGTGCAAATCTACGAATAAGTCTAGCCGTCGGGTTGAGTGTGATTGATCTATTTAATTTTTGTTAACGAATTTATTCAAAAAAATTATCAAGTTTGAATAAGCTTGAGTTTAGATGAGTTCAACTAATGATATTATTAATTAATGATGTTATTGTCCTCATAATTTAAATAAAATATTGATTTAATTACAATTTAAGTTTGTAAAAATTATGAGTTATCAAAACTTTTATATATTTGTATAATAAATAAATAATTATAACCATAATTTAGATAGCTTAATTAATACATTTATTTGTAAAGTATTCATCAGCTTTATTTATAAATAAATTGGGCTCAAAAGCATTGATCTGCTGCCCACCTCCCCTATGTATCTCCGTGCGTGACAGAGGGAGGTTGCTTACGTGGCAAGTGCCAATCAATGTTGGCACATGAAGATCCGAACTGCTCTCTATCTATATATATTTTGAAAGAATATAATGTTTTTTTAATTGAATATCAAAATGTTGTCCAAAATAAATAAATAAATAAATAATATTTACTGTATGTCGATTTCATTTAGTTTTGTAGGGTGTAATTTGAGATGAGAAGAAAAGTTATGTTTAATAGTTAAATTAGTGAATTTCTCTTGCAGTAAAGTAAACCATGATTAATCAGTCCCTATATTATACTTGCAAAAATAATGATATTAGATTCTATTATTTATCATCTAACGGTAAATTACAGAAAATTCCATATCTATATTAAGCAGCATATCTTTATCTAATCTAATTAAGCAGCATATATTCTATAACTACATATCTATATTGATATCCTGCTGACATCAGTCATCTCATTGGATCTTTAGAAGGGCCCCATCATTCCGAAGCATCCACTTCTGTGTGGGCCCTCCTGGCCCGGCTACCCCAACTCTCGCCCTCGCCGCCGCCCGCCCGCCTCGTCCGCCTCGCCGAGTTGACTGCCCACCAAGGTTCCCGCCGCCTCGAAAGCCCATCCAGCTGGTCCTCCCAGTCGCCGAACCCGGAGTGGTGTTTCCGGTTGCGCCGTAGGATGGCCCCTCCGGAGCTGCCGGCGGTGGTCCAGCCGTCGGAGAAGAGCAGCAGGCGGTCGTACTCCCGTCGGAGGTTGGGGTCGGAGAGGACCTCGTAGGCCTCGCGCGCTTGCCTGAAGCGCTCGGAGAAGAGGCTCTCCTCCCCCGCCTTGCGGCAGGCGTCCGGGTGCCACCGTCGTGCCTGCAACTTGAACGCCGCCTTGATCTCCTCAGGCGCAGCCGTCTCCGCCACGGACAGAAGGTCGTACATGGTGGCGGAGGCTTCTGCAGCCACCGCGCGGGGAGCGAGAGATGCGAGCCTAACCTTTCTCGTGGGGATTATGACGACGGCGCCGACGGCTGCTGGTTTGGACGTGGGAGAAAGAAGAGGCAACATGTTTTTGACACTAGCTAGCTAGCTAGCTAGCTAACTTATTCCTGCTCCGGCCTTTCTCCTCTACTTAATTCTAAGGAAGGAGTTAGCTAGCTAGAAAATTAAATGTGTGTGCATGGTTTGAGGGGAGACACATGAGGCACTGCTTTTATATACATACATTTGAGGTTGGTTTCACATATATTTAAGTTAAAAATAATAATAATAATAATAATAATTTTTCATGAACTCTGTTTACTCATTCAACAAGAATTAAAAAAACAAAACAATAGAAATTAACTTGTGGGTTTGCATGTCAATCATTATCAGTTGTGAGTTGGCTATCAACAAATGTGTACACACATTATGTAACTGATAAGCTTCATTATAATTTAAGTTAAATAATAATAATAAGTTTGCTTGAACTCGGTTTACTTATTCAACAAGAATTCAAAAAACAAAACAAAACAAAGCTTGTGGGTTTGTCAATCATTATCAGTTGTGAGTTGACTGTCAACAAATGTGTACACAAACATTATGTAACTGATAAGCTTCATTATAATTTAAGTTAAAAAATAATAATAAGTTTGCATGAACTCGGTTTACTTATTCAACAAGAATTCAAAAAACAAAACAAAACAAAGCTTGTGGGTTTGTCAATCATTATCAGTTGTGAGTTGACTATCAACAAATGTGTACACAAACATTATGTAACTTATAAGCTAGCTTCATTATAATTAATTTAACTGGCCTGATTAATTTCCATATATAGAGAAATTATATATGTTTCATTTATATATGATTTTAAATTCTCATTGATGTCCCGTACGTTCTCAGTCGATATGATTACATAAAATCACTGTCAATTACTTTGTCAAAACTTTAAGTTCAATGCATCTATGAATCTTTTAATTTGCCTCTGACCTGGCTAATTGTTGATGATAGATGCATGTCTATGTGTGAAACCAAGAAGTGGCAAATGTAGCATATATGAACTACAAATAATATTATCCTATATCACTAGTAGTTGATTTAAAACATGATTGTGGACATCAAATTCAATCGAGTTGAAAAGTAAAAAAGTACAAAAGAAGTGTTTTTTCATGAGTAAGACATATCTGTTAAGCATATCCTTGTTATGTTAAAATTCTGGTCAGCCTACCAATTAAATATTTGTGTTAGTTAATTATAGATGGTAATTAAGTACCTCGAGAGGTTTCTGAGTTCTTTCTTGTGCATGTCCTGCACTGCGTTGAAGTCGAGTTTGGCCAAATCAATTTCTGGACTATATAGGAGAGAATTATTAATTTATCAAATTACGTGGCAAATACAGTTGTCAAATTAAGTATTACTTGACAATATCACAAACGATATATTGGAAGCAAATCACTGACGAAATCAAATTTGGGGAAGGACACCGTCATTGATGGCGAAAACTATCTATTTGTTCATCAATATCTCATATTTTGTGAAGCGCGGCATCATTGATCGATCGAGAAAACTATTTGCCCATCAATATCACCAATGAAATCATTTTTCGTGTGGTGAACTATATTGGTGTTTCTAACTTGGAAGCAAATGAAGCATTCAAATCATTTTCTTTTTTTAAAAAAATGAAAACAACCTCTACCTCCTTTTATATATATATATAATACCCTTTTCTTCGCATAGCCTTAATAAACTTACATTTTCTAAATAATAATAAAGAGTTGAAATGCTATATAATAATTAGGGAAAAAAATGAGGGGAGGGACTCAATCTTTTAAGTTATTTCTGAAGGTTTTTAATGATTTCAATTGAGGCATTTTATTGTATGTTAATACATGAATACACTTCTTCATGGAGGCTGTGAAAAATACTCGGGTCTAAATTTTATTGTGAATTTCTAAGTTTTTTCTTCAATGATCCCTATAATTAACCTTATAGTGTTAGTGGTCTTTTCTAAAGCAATCCATATGGATAATTTGTCTAATTAAATGATTAATTGATTTTTAAACAAGTTTTAAGTTGGTAAATTTAACTTTCAAAAATACAAAAGTATTTTTTTTTCTCTTCCGAGTTGGTACTTAAGTGCTACACTTGCTCTTATGACTTTTAGACTTTTCAAACTCCAATTAAACAAATTTCAACTACTTTGTGTGATTAGTAAGTTTTGGTTTGACATGTTCATCCTAATATCAAGTGACAATTGTTAGTGCACTAGCCAAAATGGACATCTTCCATGATCAATCATATTCATTGTTTAAGAAGAAATAACTTGTTTGATGCATGGACATTCACAGAAAAGTCAAAGTTAGTACATAGAATTTTTCGATTTTGAAACAAAAAACATAGTAACTTGGCAGGTCTATTATCCTCCTTTATGATTAACTACCTCTTAATTCTCCAAATAGAAATAGTGACTTTGACATAGTAAAATTCAAATATATTTCAAAAGGCTTTAGAGATAAAAATTCTGTCTTCTATTTCTAACTTAATTATTCTCTTTGATACACAGTCGATCATACTGAGAGATTAATTAATAAACAGCTTTGCAGGTAAAATTTCTCACAATAAAACATGTGATCCCGGCCTTGCCTACGGGTAGGTTTACCGGCCGGGCCAGTTAGCCAGCCTGGATTTGTACTGAACCAGGGCCCGGATTTGTACTGAACCAAGTGAACTCGTGTGCGTGCACGACCCGCGCACGTCGAATGTCTGACCGGTCGGGGCAAAATTTGTCCAAGCAGATGAACCAAAGTTTTGCCAATACTGCGGGGGTCTGAGCCTATATAAAGGGGCTGACCGAGAGCAAAAGGAAAAGGAGACAGAGAAATTCTCCTCCACTCCGCTCCACCTCGTTCCCGACCTCCGCTCCGCTGATAGCAGTCGGGTACCTCTTCAGTTCGCCACGAGCAACGAGTGCTCGGTTGTGCCCGTGGTCCACTGTTGTATCCTGAGAGACAGAAGTCCATCTGAGCCTCGAAGCACCGCGGAGGAAGACGAATCTGTTTCAAGAAAACTGCGCTGCGCAGGCCTCAGCAACTCCCCGGTCGGGAGACGTCTGACCACTACTCGGGAGATCCCAGTCAGGAAACTCCACTCGGGAATTCCAGCTCGGAAGCTCACTCGACCGCTCGGTCTTCCACTCGGGAGCTCACTCGGCCACTCGACAGTACCGCTCGGAAGCTCACTCGGCCGCTCGGTCTTCCACTCGGGAGCTCACTCGGCCACTCGACAGTACTGCTCGGGAGCTCACTCGGTCGCTCGGTCTTCCACTCGGGAGCTCACTCGGCCACTCGGCAGTACCGCTCGGGAGCTCACTCTGCCACTCGGGAAAATCTGCTCAGGTCGGGAGATTCCACTCGGACCTCACTCGGCCACTCGGATCTCACTCGGCAGCTTCGGATTTCAACTCGGGAGCTCAAGATTTCGCTCTGGAGACTGCAGACTGAAGAAGAAGCAGCTCGGGCCACTCAACAGAAATAAGTTAGTAATTTCAATTTTATAAAATCTCGGAAATATCCTCCAACAATTAGTTTATTAAATACATTTGATGATAAAATGGTGAGAAAATGCAATTGATTTATCGTACTAAATGAATTTAAAATCAATTTCAGATGTACAATCATAGTTTACTAGTATACACTGATCTTTTGATAACCAAAGCTTCGACAACAACAACTCAAATTTGAAAAGCCAATATTAAAATAGGTTATCAGGATTTTTTAAACAAAAAATATTAATAACTTAAAAGTTACAAGTCATTTTAAATTAAGACTAATATCGTCTTTTTCTAATTCTTTTTCTTAAAATTAGCAATCTAGCTAGTGTGAGATTTTTTAAAGGATTTAAATACTTTAATTTTAAATTAAAATATTTTCACTCAATGATCAAAACGGAAATAAGAGACATAGAAGGTCTTTAACAAGCAGCTAGCACAACAGGTATTTAATTTACAAAGTGATCCTGTCTGAAACCGTCGATAAATGAACCTCGATGTGTTGACATTGAAGTTGATTGGGTCCAATCACCAAGGAACGACAGGAGCTTTTGGGACACGTCGCTAGAACCGGGGATAAAGACACTAAGGATGTTATATTATTGAAAATTTTAAAGTACTCATTTGTAATAGTTATATAGATATTTGATCCTTTTTGCAAAAGTACAATTAGAAAAGTCAACCTCTTTTTTATGCACCCTCATGAACGTGCTCTTGTAATCCCCTAATCTCGTAGTATGAACATATAGTTAACATGTAAATATTATCATCTTGAAATCTGAGATTAATATTTGATAAAGTCAATATATCCGTCTCTCTCCATGCGTTAATTACAACATCCAAGCTAGTAGTTATCATGATTTACCTTCTCTTTGTTAGCCTTGAGATGAATTGACGGGAATACTGGGGCGAGTGAATTGTCTTTTACCATCTTTTAATCCCCCAACACTAATTTTTCTCACAATCCCATGAAATGGTTGTTGTCTCCTTAGCTCTCTCGTTTTCTCTCTAGCAAAACCCTAAGTTCCTCCCTCCAACGTCATCGAACGTCACTACAAAAAAAAAATCGGCATTTGCGACGGACTATTTTCGTCGCTAAACGATAATAGCGACGGAAACAACGTCACCGTCGATAGCTAGACCGTCGTAGCCGTGGATAGCGACGAAACTTTTTCATCTGTCGCTGATACTAACGGATATTAAACAAATAATTCATCGCTATTTGCGACGGATACATAAAAATTCCATCGCTAAATAACAGAAACCAGCGGTCGTCTACGGTCTAATAGCGACGGAATTAAAAAGTTTCGTCATTATATTATCGTAACTAGCGACGGATATCGTAAATATCCATCGCTAATTGTGACGGAATATTAACTATTCCGTCATTATTAGATAGGCAGAGGACTTGGTTTTCCAATAATAGCGACAGGAAGTCAAATATCTGTCGCTAAGTGCGACGGAATAGTTATTAATCCGTCTCTATTAGCGACGGAATAGTCAAATATCTATCGCAAATTGCGACGGATTTGGAAAATATCCGTCGCTAATTTCAGCAAATTTTACTACAGCCTTTCCCTAGTTTTCCACTTACCATATTTACATTCAATACATACTTACACATATTCAAATAACAACATATATCCAAGTAAAACACATATCCAAATAACAACACATACATACATATTATTCCGGAAGCAAATGACGGGGATGACAAGTCACCAAAGCGCAGGCCACGACGACAATAACGGGGAGAGGATGTTCGCGCCCTGCAAAATTAACATGAACGTTAAAGGGACGCACCGTAAGATTTTTCGGTGGAGCACTCTCTGACGCTCAAATCAAAACTCTCTCTTTTTCGGAGGACAACAATGAATCAAATTGCTATAATTCTGAAAAACTTACCCCCCCTTTACCTGAGTGCTGAGGCATCTTATATACCTGAGGTCTTTATTATATGTGTCCCCACGTTCTCCTCCACATTCCTTAATCATCGGTTACTTGATAGATATCTCTATTGGTAACGACCACTACGATTATTAAGGCCTTAATTATCGTGCGTTGCAAACAATAATTACCTGATGACTTTCTTATTCTGGAAAGAGGAACGGGTACTTGAAGTCTGCTTTTCTTATCCTTTCGTTGATCTTTGGGTTCTAATAGTCTCGGAGTCTCATCTCCCGAGCTGACTCGGGGCCTTTGTCCACTCTCCCAAGATAGTCTCGGGAGCCTAATTCTTGGTATGACCTAGGGGATTTCTTCCATTCTCCCAAGAGAGTCTCGGGAGCCCGATTCCAGGTCTGACCTTGGGCACTGGTTCGGCGGGCCTTGCCACGTAGCTTCCTCGTGCCACGTGTCCACCCCAGGATGCTCATCCCTATAACAAGTCCTCCCTTCAAGTCTAATAAAAGGAAGTATGACTAATTGATTAGGCTGGTGGCATGATGAGGGGAAGCAAAGTATGTGTGGGACCCATCTTACCATTCCTTCTCTCTTGACGACTTGTCGGGTCCTAGGAATCGAAACATTCATCCCTTGGTCTGAGGCGGTCCTTTGAATTAATCCAAGAGTCCTTATGAGTTCCGAGGCCCGATAATGATAGTTGTCCATTACCCATTAAGAGCGCATGAGGCGTCTTAGTGGCGAAAGAGCGTTCTAGCGAATAGAGTACTGTCATGTGGGTAGGGTCTTTTCTACGTGATCTCTCTCTGATACGCTTAATAGGGCTATACCAACCAATGGTCATAATGAATGGCGATGCCTCGAGATTTGCAGTTATCTCAGTCCACGTGTCGCGCCTCTATTCCTGCACGAGAGCGGCTCCTTTCCTAAAAGGGGAAGGCGAAAGCGGTCTTTCGTCTTCTTGCACCGCCGACTATCAGAGCTTGTGAGCCCCACTTCTGCTTAATAGAGTTTCCTCTTGCTAGGGATTCTTCTTCACGTGTAAGTCTCGTTCATCTCCGTCTTCTTCTCTTCATTACCATGGGCAAGGAAGGAAAGGGAAAGAAAGACCAGGGTAGGAAAGAGAAACTGGAAGAGGAAAGGGTTTGCCGTCCGGAGTGGTACGAAACCACTTCGTCTAACGTTAAGTCCGCCACCCTGAGAGCCACCTGCGAAGCGTATGACATTCCGACGGAGTTAGTGGTCGAGGTCCCCAGGATAGACCAATCTCCAGTAGAATCTCCCTTAGGATTTTTCACCTTTTTCTTCGGGAAGGTAGAGTTTGGCCTCTGTTTTCCTCTTCCTCCCTTTTTCATGGTCATATCTGTGTACTTTGATATCCTCTTACACCAGATGGCTCCTAACGCCTACGCTCAGATGGGCGGGGCGTTTATCCTCTTCAAACTTTTTAATATACCTTTGACCCCTCGCTTCTTTCTTTTTTTTTCCTCCCAAACTTGTCCTCCAGAGGGGCATTCAGCTCTACCGCTCGCCCCGACCATAAGTTCATAGGAAGCCTCCCTTCCTCCCATAAGGGATGGAATGAGCGCTTTTTCTTCGTTAGGCTTTCTAAGTGTCCCTTCTTCCCAACTCGCTAGAGAGAAGACCTACCCCCTCTTTCGAAAGTGGGTGACTTCCAGCAGGACCAAGGGCATCAACGAGACAGAAGCGTCTTGGCCGATATGGAGTTCCACGGCCTTATCCTGGTGCAGTGTGAAGAACTTCAGTATCGGGCTGGGCTTAGCCCCAAAGCCATCGACCTTAGCCATAATCTCAGTAAGTTCAACATTTTATTAAACACTTATTGATTCTAACTAATATTTTATTATTTTTGTGTTGCAGAGAACGTCATGTTGTCCCGGGCCATGAGCAAGCTCCTTAAATGGGAGTTGGCCAACGAACAAGCCCTCGTCTCTCCTCCAACTCCCACAGCTCCGGTGGTCGACCATGCTGAAGGCCCAGAGCCAATGCAAGAGCTGCCTGGTGCTCAGGGAGTTGATCCCTCTCCTGCTCCCATTGGGATGGGAGGTGACGGTGAAGAACCTGCAACTCAAGTTCTTCCGTCGGCGACAGAGCCAACTGGAAAGACAGGGCGAAGTCGGCTTGTCTTGCCTCGGGAGGACAACAAGGAGAAGACCAATTCCTCTTGCCTCTCGAAAGTGGAGGACCTGCACACCTCCAGCGTCTCCCACTATCACCGAGGAGGAGGATACCATTCCCCTCTCGAAGCGCCACTAACGAGTGCCCTCTCCTGCGGCGGAGCACCGTGCCGCAATAGCCACCCCTGCCGACTCTCACGACGATCCCAGTGGTAAGCGGGCAGGATCAGCAGAGCCTCGGCTGACGAACGTACATCTACGCCGAAAAGTCCGGGCGGCAGAGAAGGCAGCCTCTCTGGGCCATCGGTCAGTGGAGCTGAAGGAGGCCCTGACCGAGAGTCATCCTTCTGGGGGAGCGTCCAACACTGAGGAGCACATTCCGGGCCCCTCCATAGTGCCCCTCGAAGCACCCTGTGTCTAGCCCCACCCTCTCTGCCGCTCCGAAGGCACATCTGGCATGGCTTCTTCGAGGAGTTGCGAAGCCACGGCAGGGAGGACCACAGGCGCTACAGCTGGGTTAATCACCAGCTTACGCGAGTCACTCCTTAAGGTAAACTTTGTTGGGGCAATCTATGGTTCGGAGTGACCATGTGTTTTGATGTTTAAGTTAGGTTCACCCTTGTGTTTGATATGTATATTTGAGTGTGCAGGTTTTGCAGGATACACATGGACTTAGCTGGACGGCTTCGGGACCGGTGACAGATGACATGGGGAAACGAGTCGTGGGCTTGCATGCATCCGAGGGATCGTGGACAAAGCAGGAACGATAAGCTGAGGGAAGCGCACTTCGAGGCATATGCAAAGGATGGCATGGGGAGATGAGCCGTGAGCTTGCATGCATCCGAGGGACGAGAGCCGAAGTCGAAGAAGGCTTGAAGACAACAAGTCAAGGCTGCTGGAAGCAGGAACGATGAGCCGAGGAAAGCGTACTTCGAGGCATACATGAAGGATGACATGGGGAGACGAGCCGTGGGCTCGCATGCATCCGAGGGACAAGAGCCAAAGTCGAAGAAGGCTTGAAGGCAATAGGTCAAGGCTGCTGGATGAAGGGTCGGCTGAGTCGTGAGGGTCCGAGTGCTGAGAAAATTATACTCGGGAAGGGAAACCCTAGGTTTAAGGGTGGACCAGTCGACTGGTGCTTGGATCAGTCGACTGCTGAAGTGCACAGAAATATTAGTCGACTGATCTTTGGGGCAGTCGACTGGTATTTGAATGTTGGATTGTAACATTCAAATACTAGGTGGACCAGTCGACTGGTAACGTCTCTTTTCAGCTATGAGCTCTATTTAGGAGAGCTCGGTTTGGCTAGGAAAGGGTTGGCGAAACAAGCTTGGGAAAAGCCTGTTAGTAGCCTACAAGTGCTCCGAAGTTGTCAAAGGTTTGTGGTGAGGTTTCTCCACCCACAAGAAGCGACAAGAGCTAGCCGGAGGTGTTCCGGGGAGTCACCCATTGAAGGATCTGGATCGTCCACCTTACGGACAGCCGTGGAGTAGGAGTATCATCTCCGAACCACGTAAAGGTTTGGTGTTAGCATTGTTTTAGTTTGTAGTTTAGTTTTCCGCTTGCGCTTGCTAACACATGTAGGGAAAGAAAATCGAAAAGTAGTTATTCACCCCCCTCTAGCTAAACGTCAAGGTCCCAACAAGCGTCTTGTGTTTTCCCATTACAATCATTTTCTCTTCTAACTCTTATTACTTGTTGTGGCAGGCTGCATCCGACTGCCTTCTCCTGGGTAGCTGCCTGTCTTCTGAGCAGGAAATTGACGCCTTGTGCCAATAAGTAGCTAAACTAGAGGCGGAGATTTTTTGAGCTCGCAAGGAATGCCTGATGCAGGCGGAGGTCAGCAGGGGTCTTCACGTTAAGGTGGAGCACTACCTGGACTCCCTGTTGGCCTCTAAGTCCTCCCTGCATAGCGTTCGCCGCCGGGAGCGCCTGTTATCAAAGCTGGCAACAACCCTTAATGAGGAGGTGAGCCATTTAGCTCAAGAGAAAGGGTGCTTTGAGAAACGGGAGGCGAAGCTATTGGAGGACGTCCGACTCCTGCAAGAAGACTTGGAGCGAGCCAAGTCGCAACTCCTAACAATCTCAGAGTAGCTTGAAGAGGCCCAGGCGGCTCGGGACCAACTGTCCTCCGAAGTAGCCGAGTTGAGAACTGCCCGGGACCGAGCCTCAGAAGAATTAAAGTCATATAAGGCTGATGAGGAGTCCTAGCAGGTGGACGTAGAGGAGGCATTCAAGACCAAATTCCTCCAATTTGAGGAATTTGGCGATATTTTGGTCGGTCAAGTGCTGAGACGGCTGAAGCAGAGCTTCAACGGGGTGGTCCGGCAACTTCGACGAGCAGAGGTGTTGAAGCCGGATGCCAATCTGAGCTTCCTCAACGTTGGTCGGGCTTGGGAGGACCTACCGCCCAAGGAGAAGGAGTTGTAGTGCTCCGTCCCCCCTTTTTTCCTTCTTTTGTATTTTGCCTTTTATTTTTTGCTTTTGGATGTACTTCAAATGTAATCTCCGATTCTGAATGAACCATTTTTGTCTTCTGTACCACTTTCTTTTGTACTCCAAATGTAATCTCAGATTCTGAATGAACCATTTTTGTCTTCTATACCATTTTCTTTTGTACTCTAAATGTAATCTAAGATTCTGAATGAAAAATAATTATCTTCTGCTCCAATATCTATATTTGTCTTCTGTCTCTCGTTTCCTATCTCAGGCATTGCCCTATGTTGTGTATTGCTCTTCGCCCCCTCTCCCGTATAGACCCCTTTACACGCACGAAGTCTATAATTGAGGAGGAGATAAGGGCTTGGTGGGTTGTTATTTGCTTGTGCTTGCAAGGACAGGACTCAGTCTCTTCAACACCTCGGCCAGACCACTATATCTTGGGTGTCGTCAGTACCACTAGATGGTGTACGTCCGGGTTGTTCCTGGCTTTGCTTACTCAGTACCATGCACAGGTCTACTCATCTCGGGCATCCTCGGCGCCACGAGATGGTAGGGACTTGGACTGCTCCCGGTCGGACATCCTCGGCACCCTGGGCAAGTCTACTCATCTCGAGGTGGTCTCTATGGTTATTCGTCCTCGCCTAATCGTTGTTGAGTTTGGGTTTGTTTTTCTCTCTCAAATTGCAACTGAACTTGCACGATTCAGCGATTTAGGGCTTGCGAAGTGGATAACTTGGATCTTGGTTGATCGTTCTGCCGCTTCCTTTTTGTGTTTGTGGCAGATTGGAGCAAGGGAGGACAACTTTTACACGTGGGCATTAAGAAGTAAGGATTTGGAGATTTGAGAAGTTGTATTGTGTATGGATCTTGATGGATTCGTAATTTTGAGTTGGATTCTGCTTCTGTTCTAAATTTTTGATACATTGTTCTGAGAATTTGTTTTGGGCTTTGGATTTGGTTTCTTATTAGTGGTCTTGGATATGAGGTTTAGGTTGGATTTCAACTTGAATTGTTTAGGTTATATGGATTTCGATTTCCTTCCGCTGATGAATGGGCTCTTGTCGTGAGCTACTTGAGGTGGAGTTATGATTTTTTTTAAAGTTACTATGGTTTGCTAGTTCATTGAATCTGTAATGGTTGTTTTAAGATTAGTAATTGAACTAGATTAGTACGGATAAACTAGTTATGTTCAGATATTCTACCTCTTGATAGCAAGTCTTTGGTGGATGGGTTCTGTTCTTTTGATTTTGTGGGATATTGCTGTGAGTTATAGTAGGAACGTGGTGTTTATCTGCTAATGCTTAGGTTAATTGCCTTGTTGAGGTTAAGAACATAATAGCATATCAAATGGGTGTTTGGCTGCTACTGTTTAGAAGAGTGCTTATAGAATTGAGACATGGGAGGAATTGTGGTGTGACTTAATGCTAGGATAATGTGATCTGTAGGTAGATGGATCTTACTTGCTTAGATCACAGATGTTGGTGTCAATTCCGGTTGAATTAAATTCTAGTTTGGTTTTGATGGTCTTGTGCTTGTTTCTCGTGGGGTTTTGAGTACAAACATGAGTAAATTGGTATGGGATTTGGTCGTGTTGGGGAATAAAGAGATTCTTATTAGGTTGTGCTACACTCGGCTAATTAACATTTGTGTAAGTAACTAAGTTATACTTTTGACACAGGGTTTTGATTGAACTCGAATATTTGGACGGATTCTCTTCAAACACGGACTTCACATTTGGAGGCGGGTACTTCTTACTTGATTGCTGTAGATCATTTATCTTAAATGCATGATTATTTTATTTTTTGAGTAGGCATTTTTACCTTCCTGCTTGATACTTATTCTTGTTTGTCCTTTGAGTAATAATTCAAAATGTTCAGTTATACAGTCTCATTTCTTGGCTTCTAATCTAAAAAGTACCGCGTGTACGCATGTGTTGTAGGATAATCATTTGACCTATCTGTGGTTTGATTGACGTTAAATAAACCCTACCTAGTAGATTAGTGTATGTTTATTTACTTTGGTGTTCGTTGTGTTTTGTTTCGTATTGATTGCGTTTTGTATCGTATGGATTGCATGACTTTAGTTTGATTGAGGTTGTATATATTAGTGGCATGCATCATGCATTGTTTGCAGGCCGACGACCACTGGCTCCCTTATGATTGAGACGGGTCGTCGGGTATATTTTCCTGTTGTGTCACGCTTAGTTGGAATTGTGTCCAAACAGTTGATACTCCTCAGGTGTTTGGAGTCCCCGCAGGTGCTTCAGGCTTTTTCATATCAGGGCAACAGTTGTTGTGGTGTATTTGCATAGCCCCAGGTTTTGGCGTTTGTCTCTTGTCCATTCAACCTACCCAATGTAGCGATAGTTGGTGTGTGTATAGTACATGTCATGATATTATGTGCATTTTATGCATCGTGCATTTACTTGTGTTTGTTGTACTTGTTTGAGCTGTGATTGTTGCATCTGATTGACATGCATATACGGTTATGATTTGCATTTATTATGTGATCTGGATCTTCTCGACAGTATTAGCAGTTTATTGAGGTTTTAGGAGGATTTTTGATCTTGCCACTACGTGTTACATGATTTCAGGTATGTTTATTTGTGCAAATGTATTTATTTTATATTCTTTATTCCAGAGACTGTATACCTTGGTTTCCGTATGCTTGTTTTACCCTTTTTTATTTATCATGCATTTATCTATTCTGATACCCGCAGAGTTCCACCCGGAACTCACCACCTCTCGTCCCGCATTTTGTTTCAGATAGTTGGTAGTCACGTCTCGTGTCGCCAGGAGAGAATCCAGTTGCCAGCCCCCAGTCGAGTATTTGATCGTTTTCGTACTCCCTTTAATAGTCATACTTTTATTTCCTTTGAACGTATATTTAATTGCTTCCGCTGGATTTCAATTTGCATATTTTGTTTATAGAGACTTATTTATTATGTTTACTATCTGTCAGTTATATTATTTAACTATGGGTTGTAATTTTGTGAATGTCAACTGAGTGTGGCTGAGTTTTATATGTGTGGGATTGTGTATGTATTAAGTTTTTACATTGTCCACTATACAAGGGAGGTGTTGCCCAATTTTCGAGCGAGCACGGGCCTCTGCGAGCGTGACAATCTTAATTGTAGGGCTATTCACCCCCTCTAGCCGGCCTATCGAGGCCTACACTACTAATATCTGATGTCCAACTCGAATACCCAATTAAATAATATGTATATATATTAAATAAAATTTTCTTTTCCCAAACCCAATTATTATTTTTGTTAATGTTAAAAGTAGGTTATATTGATATTTAATCTATTTTGTTCTATATATATATATATATATATATATATATATATATATATATATATATATATATATATATATATATGAGCATGGAGATGAAGATAGAAATCCGATACCTGATGGGTATGGGTATGGGTATGGAGGATATGGAATCCAACCCGAACCTGACCCATTACGATCCCTACCCAGAGTAGGTTAAGAGTGACCGGATGTTTGAGGGGAGACCCAGACCATGAAAGTAATGGTGGTCCTTTGTTCGAGAGGAAAATTGCTAGGAATACAATCAAAGTTTATATTGAAAATATATGGAAAAGATTATGAGTTTAAAAGATGAAAGATATCTCTATTTGTATGAGACCTTTTAGGTAATGTCAAAAAAAAAACATGAGAACTTAAGCCCAAAGTTAATTCTTTTGACCCTAATAATAAAGGATCGGATACATGGCATGAGATGAAAAGTCAAGGTGGATTATGGAGGACCGAACACTTGGTGATGACGAAAGTCTTGGCAGGTCGCAATGGATCAGATGCTGAACAAAGAAATTCTTAGCTAATTGAAGGCAATCGGATACTAGGTATGAGAAGAAATACCTAAGCATGCACAAGTGGATGAATTTCTTACAAGTTAGAAGTCCAGATGCAAGGCAAGTGAAGTCTAAGAAGATCAAGAACAAGATTCTTTGCAAGAGGAGAAAAACCCAAGAAGATCACAGGATCAGATGCACAAGTGGATGAAGACTCAAAGGTAAGGATGAGTTGAAAGTTCAAAGAACAAGAGGTTCATCTGGCATGAGATAATAGGGATACAAGAGTAGCAAACTCTTAGATGAATTCGATCATTAGACTAATCGAAAATTGCCATCAATTAATTGATCATGATATTCATTCACTAATATTGGTATCAGTCGAATGGAAATAAATATCAATCAATTGATATGCTAAAAAGTCTCTATTTAGGTTTAAATCAACATATCAGTCGATTGATATTTAGATCAATCAAATTGATTAATGAATTCATTCGACTGATCTGATTAATCAATTCAACTGGTAGTGGTTTTGAAGTGCATAGAAGCAAATCGATTCGACTGATATGGGTAATCAGTCGACTGGTGCTATTTATGAAGTGAATAGAAACGAATCGATTTGACTGATAAGGGTAATCAATCGACTAGTGTTGTTTCTGAAGTGAACATAAATGAATTGACTCAACTGATAAGGGTAATTAGTCGACTAGTGTTATTTCTAAATGTTACAGGATTCGAACAGAAAAATGGCAACAAGAATAATAGAGAACATACCAGATTTACGTGAAAAACCCTTGAAAGGGAAAAACCACGGGCAGAGGAGGAAAAATCACTAAGAACGACGGAATACAAAGTCGGCAACTCTTATATCATAATAAAGTAAAGAGAAGTAGAGAAAAAGAGAGGTAGAGAAAAGAAAGAAGAGATACCCAAATAACTTTCTTGATTGATTGATTCAACTTGTCTATGAGATACACAATTTATAGAGATCTTAGAATACTTAGTCAAATAAAAAATTAATAACAAAACTGTTAATTAACAGATTTATAAAGAATCTGTTAATTAATATATTAATAAGAAAATATCTAATAAATATTAACGGATTAAACAGAATTCGGGTCACCAAATTCTAACAATCTCCACCTTGACGCGAATTCCACAAATCTTGAAAAAAGAACATTCTCCACCTTTTCCAAAAAAGCCCCACAGGTAAATCTCAGCATCTAGCATCAACCAAGTCCAAGTAGTGCCTCACATCAATGTGTTTTGTCCTCTCATGAAGCATCTGATCCTTCGTGAAGAAAATGACACTTTGACTATCACAAAAGACTGTAGTAATCTGCAAGTCTTCGCTAAGCTCACTGAAGAGTCCTTTTAACCAAATAGCTTTCTTATAAGCTTTCCGTAAGTGATCTACTTTTATCAATATCACCTTGTGACGACAACATCACCTATTACTGTGGATCCCTGCAGAACATATAAATTGACGGTTTTCCTTAGTCCCTTCATCACAACAAGAGACTCTTTACTGACCTTCACAGCTCCACCTTCACCAGTGTACTTGTACCCTTTAGAATCAAGAATACTCAAAGAGATCATATTTCTCTTCAAATCAGGAACGTGCCTCACATTACCAAGTGTCCGAATGACACTATTAAACATCTTAATTCTGACCGTACCAATACCAGCAATTCTGCAAGATGTATTATTGCCCATCAAAACAGCACCATTCGAAACCGTTTCATATGTTGAAAACCAGTCCCGATTGGGATACATATGAAACGTACAACCAGAATCAAGAATCCAA
>JAGFNQ010000169.1:165960-290623 GCA_024364735.1 Boesenbergia rotunda
CAATTAATCGAAAGATCAACGGTTTGACCTCAGAAGAAATTATTCTGAAACCCTTCAGCAGCTCTAATGAATCGTGCCCCATTCCCTTCACCACCTTATACACACTTGGTTCAGGACACGGTCTATGGTGTCAGTCCCCACTAGGCTGACTACGTCACGCCTAGCCCAAGTAGTGTCTTTCTCATCCTTTGGATTTCTAATTACTCTCATGTAAGAGATTCGCACTCTAAACATGATATACTCTGGCCAGAGGTTTTGAGTAACAATCCGACGATAGGCCTGGGTATACATCTCCTCGCAAGGAGTGGTGAATCCTTTGTAGGCTGTTCAAACATCTTCGGGCACTTCGGCTTATACCCAATCATCCTGGGTCCACACCTCCTTGGAGATGCTTGCTTAAGATGTTAAAGTATAAGTCTCCATGACCAAGATGACTTGAACATCGCAAGTCAAAGGAACATCGCACTTAAGCTGCAGTAAGAACTTTATTGACATATCTTTATAGATAACCATATGAAGTTTTACAGCTAGTCACTCCAATGAACTAGTTCCCTTAACTAGCATCCATGTTTATCTCCGGACATCCCAATGTCACCAGCCAGTGAAAATCAGCTGATTAGAGAATAACCCATGCTAGTCTCAACAGAATTGATAGTGTCCGTTTTTATCAATTCATCGACTAGGGATAATTTCAATACTTCACAATTGCACATTAGAGACAATCACTAGTTGCGATCCCATCACAAATTCTCTTATGCTGTGAGTTGTATTGTGGATATTTAGTAGATGAGTTTAAGATCCCAATCAAATACACAAAACATGTATACTCAAATAGTGAATTATTATTTATTAATATAAATGTTTACATCATAAGGCGATTGTCTTAGGACACTTCTCTCATATCACTAACAAACTCCCACTTGGCCTAATGCCAATCGCTACGGTATCCAATACCATAGGCTCTAACATGTCCCTCAAACTTGCTTTGAGGCAAGGCCTTAGTTAAAGGATCCGCTATATTCCTTTCAGTGGGAACCCTCTCAATTTGTATGTCATTCCTACTTATAATCTCTCTGATCAGATGATAGCGTCGAAGCACGTGTTTGGATCGCTGATGAGACCTTGGTTCCTTTACTTGTGCAATAGCTCCATTGTTGTCGCAGTAAACCGGCACTGCTTCATCAATGGTTGGAACCTCATCAAGTTTCGAGACAAACATCTTGATCCAAACTGCTTCGGTGGTAGAATTCACTACGGTGTCTTGTTTGGAACTTTTCCAACTTATTGCGCTTCCATTCAAAGTAAATACGAATCCAGACTGAGATTTGGAGTCATCCTTATCTGTCTGGAAACTGGCATCTGTATACCCACGTATTACCATATCTCCTTCTCCATATATTAGGAACACATCCTTAGTTCTTCTTAAGTACTTAAGGATTGTCTTGACAGCCGCCCAATGATCCATTCCTGGATCCGACTGGTATCTTCTTGTGACGCTCAAAGCATACGATACATCGGGCCTTGTACATAACATAGCATACATGATAGATCCTATTGCGGATGCATAGGGAATCTTATTCATGCAAATCCTCTCGTCTTCTGTGCGCAGACACATAGACTTTGAAAGGTTGATCCCATGCCTGATGGGAAGGTAACCTTTCTTGGATTCCGACATGCTAAACCTTTTTAGCACTCGGTCTATATATGTAGACTGCGAAAGACCAAGCAACCGTTTTGATCTATCTCTATAGATTCTAATCCCAAGGATATAAGTTGCTTCTCCCAGGTCTTTCATGGAGAAAGTTTTGGACAACCAAATCTTAACTGTCTGTAAAATTGATATATCGTTTCCTATAAGTAATATGTCATCAACATATAATACTAGGAATACGACTGCACTCCCACTAACCTTCTTGTACACACAAGGTTCGTCAGGATTTTGTGAGAAATCAAACTTTTTGATTGTCTCATCAAAACGGATGTTCCAGCTCCTTGATGCTTGCTTCAGTCCATATATGGATCGTCGAAGCTTGCATACTTTGGTTTTATCAACCGATGTGAAACCTTCAGGTTGTATCATGTATACATCCTCAAGCAGGTTTCCGTTAAGGAAAGCTGTTTTCACATCCATTTGCCATATCTCATAATCATAATGAGCTGCTATGGCTAGGAGCATCCGAATGGATTTAAGCATAGCTACTGGCGAATAGGTTTCGTCATAATCAATTCCTTGTTTTTGACGATATCCTTTTGCCACTAATCTAGCCTTAAAGGTAACTACATTACCTTCCATGTCGGTTTTCTTCTTGAAAACCCACTTGCACCCTATGGGCTTAATCCCTTCAGGTGGGTTAACCAAGTCCCATACTTGGTTTTCATACATAGAATCCATTTCCGACTTCATGGCTTCAAGTCATTTGTCCCTTTCTGAACTTTTCAGAACATCTTCATAACTAATAGGTTGTCATCGCTTATGAGTAACACGTCGTTCGATTCACTTATGAGAAATCCATATCTCTTTGGAATATTGCGTGTCCTATCAGACCTACGAAGAGGTGGTGTTGTTTTAGGTTCAACTGATAGCTCATCATTATGAGGTATTGGTTGTGGGTCTAGACTAGGTGTCTCTGTAATGTCTATTGGAGTTTCTTGAACTTCATCAAGTTCAATGCCACTCCCACTGTTTTCTTGTAAAAAAATTCTTTTTCTAGAAATACAGCATGCCTTGAAACAAACACCTTTTGCTCCAAGGGATGATAGAATTGGTAACCAGTCCATATCGTATATGGTGTCTTCATGACCGCCTTTGATGGAACACGGTTAAGTGTGAACGCTGCCGTGTCTAGAGCATATCCCCAAAAGGATATAGGAAGATCTGCGTGACTCATCATAGATCATACCATATCTAATAAGGTACGATTCCTCCTTTCGGATACACCATTCCACTGTGGTGTCCCAGGAGGAGTGAGTTGAGATAGAATCCCACACTCAGCTAAATAGTCACGAAACTCATGGCTCAAGTATTCTCCACCTCGATCTGATCGAAGTATTTTAATACTCTTGCCGAGTTGGTTTTGTACTTCATTTCTGAATTCTTTGAACTTTTCAAAGGACTCGGACTTATGTGTCATCAAGTACACATAACCATATCTACTGAAATCATCAGTAAATGTGATGAAGTATCTATAACCACCTCGAGCAGCAACATTGAAAGGGCCACATACATCAGAATGTATGAGTCCTAACAAATCTGTTGCCCTCTCGCTATGTCCACTAAAGGGAGTCTTAGTCATCTTGCCTAGAAGGCATGACTCGCATGTCTCATATGATTCAAAAACAAATGAATCCAGCAATCCATCCTTATGGAGCTGGGACAAGCGACTCTCATTTATGTGGCCTAAGCGACAGTGCCAGAGATAGGTTGGGTTCAACTCATTTGATCTCAACCTCTTGGTACTTACATTATAGATAGGGCTTCTAAGTCTAGAATGTAGAGTCCGTTGATAAGATCTGCACTACAATAGAACATTTCATTTAAATAGACTGAACAACATTTGTTCTTAATTATAAATGAGAAGCTTTCTTGTCTAGACAAGAAACAGAAATTATGTTCTTAGTAAGTGCAGGTACATAACAACAATCATCTAGTTCCAGTACAAGCCCAGAGGGCAGAGATAGAAAATAAGTTCCTACAGCAACAGCAGCAACTCGTGCTCCATTGCCTACTCGTAGGTCCACCTCGCCCTTTGCCAATGCCCTGCTATTTCTCAGCCCCTGCACATTGGTACAAATGTGAGAAGCACATCCAGTATCTAATACCCATGATGTAGAAATAGAAAGGTTGACTTCTATAACATATATACCTGAAGTAGAAGGCTCGCTTCTCTTCTTCTTAAGATCCTCCAGGTAGATCTTGCAGTTTCTTTTCCAATGCCCTTTCTCACCGCAATGGAAACAGGTGGCATCCTTCTGCACCCCACCCTTGGGTTTAAGTGCTGCAGAGCTGGCTTTGCCCTTGGTTTGGGTCTTACCCTTACCTTTGGGCTTCCACTTACCCTTGCCTTTGCCCTTCTGTACCATCAGGACGGTACTAGGCTTGGTGAGATTAGGCTCAGCAGTTCTTAACATGTTGAGTATCTCGGGAAGTGGTTTGTCTAATTCGTTCATGTTGTAATTCATGACGAATTGACGGTAACCTGGCGGCAACGATTGCAGAATCAGGTCGGTAGCCAGCTCTTGGCCCAAGGGAAACCCTAGTCTATCGAGGTTCTCGACGTACCCAATCATCTTGAGTACGTGAGTTCCTACTGGGGTTTCCTCTTTCATCTTGCATGAAAAGAGGGCCTGAGTCACTTCGAACCGCTCATGCCTTGCCTGCCCTTGATATAATTGCTTGAGGTGGCCAATCATATCGTAAGCATTCATGTTCTCGTGTTGCTTCTGAAGCTCAGAGGACATGCAGCATAGCATTAGGCACGACACGTCTAACGCATCGTCTTGATGCTTCTGATGAGCATCTCTAATGCTACGGATGGCTGAGGGTGGTGGTGCTTCAGGAACTACTTGCTCTAGAACGTACAGCTTACGTTCCTGTTTGAGGACTATCCTCAAGTTCCTGTACCAGTCCAGGAAATTAGCTCCAGTGAGTTTGTCCTTCTCAGACCGATCAGGAGCCAAGCAATGGGTGAAACGCATACTCCCTGATCGGTCACTAGACCGATCAGTCATCGCTAGATCGGTCACCAGACCGATCCACGAAGGAGCACCGTGCCAACTCCCTGATCAGTCACCAGACCGATCTAGGGGCTCAACCTAGCCCTCCAAGCTAGGGTTTATCCACCTTAGCCCTCCAAGCTAAGGATTTTTCACCTAACCCTCCAAGTTGGAAATTTGCACCTAACCCTCCAAGTTAGGACTTTTCACCTAGCCCTCCAAGCTAGGACTTTTCACCCAACTCTTCCGGATTAAGACTTTCCAAACCTAGCCCTCCAAGCTAGGACCTGACCCTCCAAGCCAGGACTTTTTCACCTAACTCTCCAAGTTGGGACTTTGCACCTAACCATCCAAGTTAGGACTTTTCACCTAGCCCTCCAAGCTAGGACTTTTCACCCAACCCTTCCGAATTAGGACTTTTCAACACCTAGCCCTCCAAGCTAGGATTTTCCACACCTAACCCTCCAGGTTAGGATTTTCCAATACCCTGCCTGATCCCCGATCAGGACTTAGTCATAATCATCATAATCATCAACCTAAACTAAAATCGGTGTCAACACCAAAACAACAATCAGGGTCAGACTGCATCAACAGAGACTTCCTTCTCCTTCTTCTTCTTAATCTTTTCTCCTGCAAATAAGGAAATCCCCTTCTCCTTGGGGCCTTTGTTAGCCATTTCATGAAGCTCCATTTCACAAAATAAGTCATCTAACTTTACAATTGATAAATCCTTAGAAACTTTGTAGGCATCCACCATGGATGACCACAAAGCGTTCCTTGGAAAATCTTTCAACACATACCTCACATGGTCGCGGTTCTCGACCTTTTCATCAATAGAGTGGAGACCATTGAGGACTTCCTTGAACCAACTATGTAGTTCACTCACCGTTTCATTCTCTTCATGGAGAGGTTTTGTAGTTGGTTGAGGAACAAATCCCTCTTGGCGATTCTTGAATCTCGGGTGCCCTCATGAAGTTCAATGAGCTTATTCCACAAATCTATTGCACTTGTAAAGGGACCAACCTTGATAAGTTGGTCTTTGTTCATGCCACATTGCAAAGTCATCACCGCCTTGGCATCGGCTTCACTTTTCCGGTTTGCTCAGCAGTCCAACGCCAAGATTTCAATTCTTTTCCTTCATCATCCTTTGGAGGGGTAAAACCCTCCTTCACAGCGAACCAAGTGTTGATGTCTATCTTTAGATAATACTCCATTTTCAATCTCCAATATTGAAAATCTGCTCCATCGAAGAAGGGAGGTCGAGTGGTACTAAAACCTTCTCTCAAAGCCATTATAGTTGACTCTCGGTTGTTAATCCGCTTGAATAGAGCCCCAAGCTCTGATACCACTTGTTGGAACTTAGATGGCTAGAGAGGGGGGGTGAATGTAGCCAGACACTTGAAACTTAGCACTTTTCAAATTTCTACACTCAGAGGGTTAGTAGCACAGCGGAAGCAATACAAAAATAGAGTATGCAGAATCTAAACCCTAAGCTAAGCACAAGCACAAGAACGCTAACAAAGAGGATTTACAAGGTTCGGGGATAACTTGCCCCTACTCCTTGGCGTGCCCTTAAGGTGGGCGATCCCTTGATCGTCGGCAGATCAAGCCCCGGAAAATTCAAATGAAAGCAACCTCCTTCTCGGTGGAGTAACCTCTCCACAGCGTTTCAAGATGATGAAGTATTAAGTACAGGAAACACAAGAAGAAACCTTACTGAGCACAAAGAACTACAAGAACACAAGCAAACTCCTCATCGAGCTCCACTCAGCGCAGATCTTACGCAAGAACTCCCTTCTTCGTGTCTTCTCGCTGATGGACTCGCCAAGCTTCTTTTTTCTCCTTCCCAAGTGCTCAAGTAACATCGGTTGCTTCAAGATTCAGAGTGATGCTCAAAGGATCAGAGTTATCGCAACAGCAGAACCAGAGATGTCGCAAGTATTGATCAAGTGTTGCTTCATTTCTAAGACTTGTTCGCCACCAAGCGCTTAAGTCTCTCCTCACTGATCCCAGGTCACAGCCATCTCACTGCAGCCTCCAGCTGCTCACCTGCAACTGCCCACCTACCACTGAGCTCTTCTGGACTCCCTGAGCTTCCCTCAGCCGAGCCCCAGTCTGCAGCTCCAGCAGCGCCAGCATCCGTTGCAACCTGAGATGGAAAACGGACAAACCTGCTCCAAGGAAAGACTCCCATTGACTCTCCTTGAGTGTTTGAATCCATTCCTGTCACCTGCACCTTAATCAGACCATCAACACAGCAAATCAAGAAGAGAATCAAATATCAGAGATGAAGAGCAGTGAAAGCAACGTGTTCAGACGCAATCAGAGCATCTGACAGCGCGTTTGAATTAAAGTGATCGGTCACCGGACCGATCCAGGGCTCGTGGATCGGTCACTGGACCGATCCACAGCTTTGCTGGGATTCCCAGCTTTCGCAGCCACATGGGCTTGATCGGTCGCCAGTCCGATCAGGCTGTGCCCTGATCGGTCACCTGACCGATCAGGATGGTCCCAGACCGATCAGGCTCCAGCTTGATTGGTTATAGGGAGGAGCTCGCGTCACTTGATCGTTCACCAGAACGATCTGAACAGTGTTCCAGATCGGTCACCAAACCGATCAGGAGTCAAGCAGTAAGGTTCCCAAAAACCCACTGTATGCTCCCTGATCGGTCATCAGACCGATCAGAAGCTGAGCATGAAGTGAACTCTATGCTCCCTGATCGGTCACCAGACCAATCAGGAGCCGTTCAGTAGCCCAACAAGGTCACTGTGTGCTCCCTGATTGGTCACCAGACCGATCAGTCATCGCTGGATCAGTCACCAGACCAATCCACGAGAGAACACCGTGCCAACTTCCCTGATCGGTCACCAGACTGATCCAGGCTAGGCCAAACCCACTCTAAGTCAAGAGAACTGACTCCCAGCCTCCCCTGACTCGTGCTTAGTCCCTCGGACCAAGACTCTGTGCCCAGCTTCACTCACCGGGACTTCAGTCAACCTGGCTTCACTCACCAGGACCCGGCTTCACTCACCAGGATTTCCAATCACCTAACCCTCCGAGTTAGGAATTCCACACCTAGCCCTCCAAGCTAGGACTTTTCCACATCTAACCCTCCAAGTTAGAATTTCATCCACCTAGCCTCCAAGCTAGGACTTTTCCACACCTAGCCCTCTAAGCTAGGACTTTTCCACACCTAGCCCTCCAAGCTAGGGCTTTTCACACCTAACCCTCCAAGCTAGGACTTTTCACACCTAACCCTCCAAGCTAGGACTTTTCACCAACCTAGCTTCTCAAGCTAGGACCTGACCCTCCAAGCTAGCTTTTTCCACACCTAACCCTCCAGGTTAGGACTTTTCACACCTAGCCCTCTAAGCTAGGACTTTTCACCAACCTAGCTTCTCAAGCTAGGACCTGACCCTCCAAGCCAGGCTTTCATCAAACCTAGTCCCACTAGGTATGCCTAGTCCACGACCAGGACTTAATCCTAATCATCTCATCAACCTAAACTTAAATCGATGTCAACACCAAAACAACAATCAGGGTCAAACTGCATTAACAAATCTGTGATAATAAATTTCATAGGGTGTCTTATTGTGTCTTCTATTAATTAAGACCAGATTTTGTATATAACAGGCTGTATTTACCGCCTCTGCCCAAATTGATTAGTCAGGTTCTACTCGTTGAGCATGGTCCTAGTGGCTTCCTGAAGGGTTCTATTCTTTCTCTCAACTATTCAATTCTGTTGGTGAGTTCTAGGGCATGAAAATTCATGGGCGTACCCATTGATTTTACAAAATTTATCAAATTTTTTATTTTCAAATTCTCCCCCATGATCACTCCTAAGTCTTTTAATTTTTGTTCATTTTGATTTTCTATCATTTTGCACAAATTATTAAATGAATTAAATGTTTATCTTTAGTTTTCAAGAACCTAACCCAGGTAAACCTAGAGTAATCATCAATGATTACTAAGCAGTACCGATTTCTGCTTAGTGACTTGGCTCTATGTGAATCAAATAGGTCTAGGTGTAGGAGCTCAAGTGTAGCTTAGGTTAGGTCTGACTGGGTTGGTTTATGGGTTGACTTGGTTTGTTTACCTTGTTGACATGAATTATAAATTGTATTGTCAAAGTTCTTAATTTTAGGTACACCTTTAATCAATCCAAGTTGAGTTATTTTTGAAATTAATTTAGTATGGGTGTGACCTAGTCTTCTATGCCAAAGATTGGTTTCTTCTAATTGAGTCAGAAAATATTTGGGTACTACAGGTAGATTGATTGTGTATACATTGTTTTTCCTACTACCCTTAAGTGTTACCTCTGAGTCTTTTAGATTCCTAATCAGGCAGTCAGAGTTGGTGAAGGTGACAATGTAACCAGTATCACAAAGTTGGCTAATACTAAGCAAATTAAATTTAAAATTTTTAACCAACAACACCTTTTTAATAATAAAAACAGAATTAAGTTCAATGTTACCTGACCCAATTACTTTAAGTGTGGCATTGTTGTCAAATGCTACTGAGCCTAGGTTTTTAAACTTGATTTTGGTGAACTTCAATTTATCCCCTGTCATGTGTCTGGAGCATCCACTATCCAACATCCACTGGTCCAAATCTTTATGTTCCTACACATAAATATGTTTTTGATTTGGATCCATTTATGTAGAGGTAGGGATAGATTGAATTTTACTACCTAGTCTGTCTCACCCACATCTAACGTTATCAAGCATGTTGACCTTATGGGTTTTTGTGAGACAGGTTTTCAGTATAAGTTGAATTATTTTTGAAAAGATGTTGTAGAGTTCATTTTGAAAGATGTAGAAGTAATTTTGAAAAATGTTAAGTTAATTTTGAAAAATATTGAATAATTTTGAAAATGTTGTACAGTTGATTTTGAAAGATGTAGAATTAATTTTGAAAAATGTTAAGTCCACCTGCAGGATTTAACATGATGAACCTTATAAGCTCATCAAGGGGGCATCATCAACCTAAATCACCAGGACACGATTTCTGTCTATAATCAACGGCACACCATGTAAATAATATTATTTCCTAATTTACCGAGCATATCAATTTAACAAATAAATCTTGTCCATTGGTAAATTAATGAAATAAATATTAAGTACATGTGCCCGTTATTATATCGGGATTAAGAGCATGTACTCCATAATAAACTGAGATCTGATCCAATTATAAAGTCAGTATAAATTGGATTACCTCTAGGTCGGTCCTGCTCAATGCACACAAAGTGCACTAGTGTAATTCTATGGTCAAGATAAACCAACACCAAATTACACTATAAATATCCCTATGGTTTGTCCAAATCTATCTCGGTTGTGAGCCTCTACTTATACTTTATAAGGGTTTGATAACATGATCTTTTGTGCGACACCACACACCATGTTAACTACAATGTAATGTATTAGGCGATATGCACATACTAATATAAACATGCAATTAGTGATCTTGTGATTCTCTTTCAAAATGTAGATGTTCATACAGAAAGCAAGACTTTTAGTATACATCCTAACAACTCACACTCATCCTCTTCGGAGTCACCCTTTGAAGTTCTCTTCCTTTGGCTCTCATCCCTAGATGCATCCAAGCCCTCGGCTCATCCCAATGTCATCCTTCACGTATGCCATGAAGTCTACTTCCCTCAGCTCCACTTCATTGCTCCTTATCCAGCAGTCCATCGGATGCACCATCCTTTACCGACTCAAGGATTCGAGCACTAGGATGAGATCACCCGCACTTGGCCGAACCAAACTCCTCATGTATGTTCCACCAAGTCCTGCATGACTCAAATATATATCAAACCAATATGAAATCCTAACTTAATCATATTGACACACACATCAAAATCCATGATCATACCGATCAAACTTGGGTTGATTGCACCAACAGCAATCAGGGTGATTGCTAATCCAAGGCAGTTGAAAGCTCCACTATCAAAATCTCCTTTATGTAGACAGAGTAGCCTCTTACAGACTTTGAACAACACACGAAATAGCTAGGAAAATATAGTACAAGAGTTGTTGTGTGAACCTAGCTTCTGGAGGCATTTATAGCCCCAAAACTCAAGTTATTGTTGTTCTGACATGGACCTGAGGCACTTCAGTTGTGATCTAAGGCGCCTCAGATTGATAAACTTTTATCCATGAAACCAACGATAAACTATTGATTAAACTTGGCTCGAGGTGCCTTAGTTACAACTTGAGGCTCCTCAGTTCCGATCTGAGGCGCTTCAAGTCCAAACTGAGACGCCTCAACTCTACATTTGCGCAGTGTTGTTGTTTTGTAGTTGTGGCGCCTCACTCAGCAACTGAGGTGCCTCCTGCTCGTCAAAGTCAACATCCATGTTGACTTTGATTTTTTTGCCCTTCTTTGCTTGGTGATTTCTGCCAACCGGAGTTAGGTTCATCCGAACCTGACTCTAACCTTTCTCCTCGATCGAGCTTCCTCTCCGGCTTCTCATCCATCGGACACCACACAAGCTCTTCTCGCTCCACTGGTGTACTCTTTCATAGTCTTCGCGTCCCTCGGATGCACCGAGCCTATCGTCTCCCTTCCTCGTGTCATTCTTCTTGTCTTCTATATTTTTCGTTCGAATTCTTACGCTCCTAAGCTCTTACATACTTAGGCACAGGGATCAAAATAGACCATGACCCAACTTGACTTGGTTGTTCACATCAAAATCAACCTGGGATATTTACAAAGTCGAGCTATTTTTTCGGTTTAGATATAATCGTGGATCGAGCTATTCTCTCTCTAATTTCATGGGTACTCGGGAGCTATGAAATTGAGTCTATTATTCTCTCCTGACTCAAATATATTCACGGATCAAGCTATTCTCTCCCGACTTAAATATAGTTGTGGATCGAGCTATTCTTTCTCCCACTCCATAACACTCGAGAGTCATTGGATCAAGCTTATTATATTCTCCCATTTCGGATATAGTTGTGGATCAAGTTATTCTCTCTTTGACTGCATTGGTTCTTGGGGAGTCATGATATCAAGCGTATTATACTCTCCCGACACAGACATAGTCATGAATCGAGCTATACTCTCTCGACTCAAATATAGTCCCGGATCGAGCTATTCTCTCTCTGACTCCAAGGGTACTCAGGAGTTGTGAGATCAAGCTATTCTCTCTCAACTCGGGCATAATCACAAATCGAGCTATATTCTCTCTCTAACTTCATGAGTACTCTGAAGTCGTGACATTGATTATTATCTATTGAATTGAACATAGTCACAAATGATTCTATTCTCATCCGACTCAGACATTGTCATGGATTGATCTATTCTCTCCCAAATTGTATATAGTTGCAGATTGAGCTATTCTCTCTCACACTACAAGTACTTCGGGAGTCATTAGACCAAGCTTATTATACTCTCCTGATTTGTACATAGTCACGGACAGACGGAAAGCATCTCTATCCACTTGTCACAGACCAAGGCATCCATGGACTCAAATCCATATCCCGGATAGGCGGAAATCAACTCTATACCCTTGGTCTCGGACCAAGATGACCATCGACTCTATTCTATTGGTCTCGATCCAAGGCGTCCAACGACAAACTTCTCGTGTCAAACAAATGACATTCATTGGCATATACTACATCTACTTATTCTCCCAACTTAGACATAGTCATAGTTTGAACAATTTCTCTATTGAGGATGGAATCGTCATCTATTCTCCCGATTAAGACTTAGCCGTGGATTGATTTCTCGTTTAACCTCAACAGATTTCAGGCTAGGATCTTCCCACTAGTTCGACATTTATCGTATTTATTGAATATGGATTGTGACTCTTCCTTTCAACTTTGTCCTAAGGCACTCAACTTTAGTCACATTGAACCCTGACATTAAGGATCTTGGAGTGGTTGACATGACACTTGTCTTATCAGTTGGACTATATTCTTCTTCGACTAAACTTGAGGTGATGCATGTAATGTGGTGTAGACGATAGGGCTCGCATGACAATGTTAAGGCAATCTGTGGTCTGGAGTGACCAAGTGTTTTGATGTTTGGGCAAAGGGTTTAAGTTAGGTTTTCCCTTGTGTTCTCATATGTGTATATTGAGTGTGCAGGATGTACAGGTTACACATATGGACTTGACTGGACGACCTCAGTACGGTGAAGGGTGGCATGGAGGCAAGCTGGAGGCTTACGTGCGCATCCGAGGGACCTTGGAGAGCAGGGACGATGAGCTGATGAGCGCGGACTTCGAGACATGCGTGAAGGATGACATGGAGGCAAGCTGGAGGCTTGCGTGCATCCGAGGGATGGGAGCCGAAGATGAAGAGGGCGCGAAGGCAATAGTCGAGGTTGTGGATGAGGATTCAGTTGAGTCGTGAGGGTACGAGTGCTGTGTGATTGTACTCGGGGAATCCTAGGGGTCGAGTGCTGAGAGAAGTGTACTCGGAAAGGGAAACCCTAGGTGTGTGAGTAGGGCAGTCGACTGATAAAACTCACAGAATGATTTCGGGGCTGGACCAGTCGACTGGTAAAATGGCAGTCGACTGATAACCCCGAAAATTAGCCGTTGGCTAACAATTAACGCTAGACCAGTCGACTGGTAAATTGGCAGTCGACTGGTAGCGAGGGTTTCAGCCCGAGTCCTATTTAAAGAGGACTTCGTGGTGGCTGAGATTCTTGATGAATCTTGCTTGGCTAAGGCAATGTAGTAGTCTTGTGTGCTCAGGAAAGTGTTTGGTGATTGTGGAGAGGGTTCTCCACCCACAAAGAGCAACACGTTCTAGCCGGGAGTTATCCGGGGATTGATCTATCGACGGATTGTTAGATTAGTCACCCGACCGGGGTGGATACCAACTAAAATCGCCGTGTCAGCATTGGTTAGTGATTTTATTATTGTTTTACTATTATTTCCGCTGTGCAAACTAACCGTGTAGGAACAAGAATTCGGCGAAACGCTATTCACCCCTCCTCTAGCGTACGGACAAACGGTCTATCAATTGGTATCAGAGCAAGGACCGCTCTTGATCGGACTAACCGCCGAGGGAGCACACGCTAGAGGAGAAGAACTTGGAAGACAAAGTTGGGGATGACATCTACACTCCACCTCCTTACGATCATGGAGATTTCGGTTATTGGAGGATGCGCATGAAGACGTGGTTTGACATGGATTGAGAGTGTATGATGATAATAGAAGAGCCTTTCAAAATTCCAAGAGACAAGCATGGAAAAAGGCTTAGACCTAGATCTTGGACTAAAGAGCAACAAATCAATCTAGGGCAAATGACAAGGTAATCGATATATTGATTAATATTTTACCTAACCATGTGTTGAGTAGTGTAGGTAAATATGAAAATGCACATGATCTATGGAAAAAGATAGAAGAAGTTCATGAAAACCCTACACGAGTAGAAGAAGAAGAACCCAAGGAAATGGGCTTAATGGTTCAAGAAGAGGAGAAGGACCAATCGGATGAGGAGAGGAGCTCGACATCCGAAGAGGAGAAAAAGGAAAAAGAAACGGAATTGTCAACATACGAAAAAGAAGAAGTGTCCACATCCTCAAATGAGGAAGAAAGTGAAAAAGGCTCCACAACAAGGATTGAGGGGGAGGAAAGGTCATCCTCAACACCGGAGCAAGAAGAAGTTAGTACCTCCACCAAAGCAAGAGCCAAAGACCACATTATATGCTTTGGATGCGAAAAGGGACATTACAAGGACAAGTGTCCAAAGGGTAAGAAAAAGGAGGTACAATCTAAACCCATCTTGATTCGATTAAATTCTAACATGAATTGTAGGAATGGAAAAGCCCAAGAAAAGAAAAAGAAGATCCGATGCTTTATGTGTGGTGAACTAGGATAGTACCACACAAAGTGCCCAAAGAGTGGAGAGCTCAAGAAAATGGAGCACTTGAGAAGATGGAGAAGGAGAAGAGAAAGAGAAGAAGCTTCCAACAAGGAGGAGCTCCTACGGTAAGGGAGGTAATTCCTAACCTTGAGTTAAAATGTAATTTCAATTCTAGCTCCTTTATGCATGTTAAAACTAGTGCAAATTATTCATTCATGCATGCTAGAAATCGTGATAAATGCTTGATTGTGATAGCAATTGTTTTAAATATTATGATAGGAATAGGGTTAACAAGGTAGATCAAAACCCTAGAAAGGTCATACATCATGAAAAATCAAAGACCTCTAGACCTAAGGACCAAGACATTAATCCCAAGAAGGGAAGGAATGCGCCTAGAAAATGGGTAGTTCTAGGAATGTCCAAAGTGGATATATGGACTCGAAGGTCAAAGGTCTAGAAAGAGAAAATCAAGCCTTGAGGGCAAGGCTAGATAAATTAGAAAAGACCCTAGAAAGATTCACAGTTGAATCAAAGGGTCTAGACATAGTATTGGGTGGTTTAAACAGCACCAATGATAGATCGAGGTTGGGATACGATCTAAGAACTCCCATGCAAATGGAAAGAAATATGCTAGAGTAACATATGATTATGACAAGAAGGGGGAGTCCAAAAATGGCAAGGGGGTGTCATTTAAAGGAAAAAGAAATGACTTAACCAAGGACAAGGTGTCTAAGGTTAAGAGGGTTGAGTTTGTAGGCCAAGAGTCACCAGAGGTACACCGGTGTGGCCTAGTTGTGGTTGATTCACCAAGGGAGGTGGCTAGGGCTAAGAGCTCAAGGGGGAGCTCTAGGAGCCTTTGGGATATATGGTGATTGGACCTTGAGAGGGGGTGCTCCTAGAGGTCTAGATGGACCATGGAGTGTGCCAAAAGAATTGGAGACGGACTTGAGTCTCAATTCTTGGTTTTGGCACGGTGTTTTTAGTTTCATGCATGGAAATATGGCATTGGGGTCATATTGCATGAAAATTAGTTTTTGGTGTGTAATTGCCATGTAAATCAATGCTAGGGACGCATTGTGGGTTGACATGGGCAAAGACATCAAGAGGAAACCAAAACTAGGACTTTAGGTCAAGATTTGATTGAAGTTTTTAACTAGTTTTAGATTTTGTGTCAAACTTGGGAATGGTGATAGATATATTTTGGAATGTATTTTTCTCAAGTAGGTATGAGTACCACAAACCTCTCCATAAAATTTGGGAATTTTTGGAGATGTGTGGAATTTTTGGCGCATTTCTGAATTTTGTCAGAAATGTTGAAATTTCAGACTTTCAGAGTATCAGTCGACTGCCATTTTGGCAGTCGACTGGTCAAGGCTAATTTTTGTATCAATAGCTGGTTTGGGGTCCAAATGCTGAAAAACAAGTGTATGGTGGGTTAGTACACATTGTTTAGGATCATTCGGGATTGAAAGAACCAATAATTGGGATATTGTTGAGTTCTTTTTGATGTTAAGGGGGAGCATGGTTGCTCCATTCTTGGCGTAAGGGGAACCTTGGAGAGGTTCTTAAAAAGTCTTTGTAAGTCCAATGTAAGGGGAGCTTGGGAGAAGCTTTAAAAAGTCCGTTGTGGAAAATTCCTAACTTGGAGGGTTAGGTGTAGGATGCCTTGGGATAGGATCCATGTATGCATTGCAAATGCATTTGTTTAGCATTGTTTTTGCTATTCTACACTATTTGTTTTCCCTAACTTAAACGTATTGCCAAACATCAAAAAGGGGGAGATTGTTAAGGCAATCTGTGGTCCGGAGTGACCATGTGTTTTGATGTTTGGGCAAAGGGTTTAAGTTAGGTTTTCCCTTATGTTCTCATATGTGTATGTTGAGTGTACAGGATGTACAGGTTACACATATGGACTTGACTGGACGACCTCAGTACGGTGGAGGGTGGCATGGAGGCAAACTGGAGGCTTGCGTGCGCATTCGAGGGACCTTGGAGAGTAGGGACGATGAGCTGATGGGCGCGGACTTCGAGGCATGCGTGAAGGATGGCATGGAGGCAAGCTGGAGGCTTGCGTGCATCCGAGGGACGGGAGCCGAAGATGAAGAGGGCGCGAAGGCAATAGTCGAGGTTGCGGATGAGGATTCAGTTGAGTCGTAAGGGTACGAGTGTTGTGTGATTGTACTCGGGGAATCCTAGGGGTCGAGTGCTGAGAGAAGTGTACTCGGGAAGGGAAACCCTAAGTGTGTGAGTAGGGCAGTCGACTGCCTGGGAGGCAGTCGACTGATAAAACTCACAGAATGATTTCGGGGCTGGACCAGTCGACTGGTAAAATGGCAGTCGACTGATAACCCTGAAAACTAGCTGTTGGGCTAGTCGTTGGCTAGCAATTAAGGATAGACCAGTCGACTGGTAAATTGGCAGTCGACTGGTAGCGAGGGTTTCAGCCCGAGTCCTATTTAAAGAGGACTTCGTGGTGGCTGAGATTCTTGACGAATCTTGCTTGGCTAAGGCAAGGTAGTAGTCTTGTGTGCTCAGGAAAGTGTTTGGTGATTGTGGAGAGGTTTCTCACCCACAAGGAGCAACACGTTTAGCCGGAAGTTATCCGGGGATTGATCCACCGACGAATTATTGGATTAGTCACCCGACCGGGGTGGATACCAACTAAAATCGCCGTGTTAGCATTGGTTAGTGATTTTATTATTGTTTTACTATTATTTTCGCTGTGCAAACTAACCGTGTAGGAACAAGAATTCGGCGAAACGCTATTCACCCCCCTCTAGCGTACGGACAAACGGTCTATCAGACAAGACACAGTCAACAAATAGTTCGGGTGGCGCAATCAAGACAGTCCACATAGAATCCTTGTGGTGAACATACCTAAGTACTCACCGACTTGCCGAGCCAACCTCCAGTTGAGCCTATCCAACTTCCCAATCAGTTAAGTCAGTCTGACTTCCTGATCTGCTGAGCCAATTCTACTTGTCAAGCCATCGAGTTGCCAAGTCAAATCGAGTCCCTTGGTACTGCTGAGTTCTATTAATCGAGCAAAAGAAGACATCGGATATGATATCCCCACTATCCTATGTTTTCTTACCCACTTTCCCATGTTTCCCTCCCCATCTTCCTATGATCTCCGTAGGTGTCTGCTCCTCTCACATGAATATAAGGCAAGCATATGCTCCGCGCGTGCTATAGACAAGTCCAACCGAGCTAAACTTTAGAGTATATCAAACTTGTTTGATAAGGTAACCGAGTCAAGTCAAGCCGAATTTAAAATGAACCAAACTTTAAAATGATTGTTTAAACTTGACTTGGTTTATTTTTTTTTATATAAGCTTGAGCTTGGTTCATTTAGATGTTAATGAATTCTCAATTCAAGCTTGTTTGATTGTTTTTAACTTTTTATTTATTTGATTGGTTATTGAGTTGATTGGTTATTGAGCTCTCAATTCATTTACAACCCTATTCTCCACAAATTTGGCTATGCCATGAGAAGAATAGCAAGGGGAAAGCTTCGACGCCATCAAGTTTAGATGTGGGATGAATTTTTGTCATTACGTTGTTGCAGTGAAATTTATGACCGCATCAACCATAATAATAATAAATGATTTGTCTAAATTTATCATTTTATTTTAGATTAATGATTACTTATATTTTGAAAAGTCATTTGAGTGTTATTAAATGGACAACTAATGCCATTATATTCAATTTTCTTAAATTAAGAAAAAATTATTCTGTGAAAGTATTTAAAGTTTATCATTTCTAAAATCATTTTTAACAAAATATAATAATAATAAATACAGTGCCTATAGCAGATTTGATTGATGCGGTAACAAAATGTGAATCTGATTTGATTGGAGAAAAAAAAGAAATTTAATAAATTAGATCACAATTTGTTGAAGTCGGTAACTGGTTGGTATGCCTAATCGATTGGATAGGTCCATAATTCATGTTTGTTTTTTTTTTCCTTATCATACTCTCTATTGTTTAAAGCGGAATTTCTTAATAATTTGATTTTTTTCAGGCATAATAAAATCAAGTTTAAGATTCTTTGTGTCCATAGAGAGTGGATTCCACTAAGCGCCATTCAATGCGACGCACCATTTATTTATGTTCTTCTTATACTTGTCACTGAACCACTCCTTGTCTGCACGTGGGCACGAAGCATCGATTGAAGAGCCGCGGAAGGCTCCAGGCCCACTCTTCCCACGCCACCGGAGCATTTCCGGTACGCTATTTGTCGAAAAGCTGTGCGGTGTTTGCAGTCGCATAGGGCGCAACACCGCCGTCGTGACTTGAGTTATCTCGGTCCGATCCTGCCGCGACGCCCGCGACTCGGTGAACTCGGTCCTTCGGCGGGTGAGTGGCCCGGTGGCGGACGACGTTGCGTTCGACGGCGTCCCATTAGGCGCTGAGAGGGGCAACAGAACATTCGCTCTGCGTGGGGACAACACATCGCCAGCGTCGCTCTTTCTCTCCCTCAATAATTAATTCTTAATTGGTGTATAAATCTGGCGAGAAAACGGCGAGCTTGTCCTCGCCTTTCTCCTCGATTTCAGTTTTTAGACATAATAAAATGTGGGAGAGATGGAGATTACTCTGTTTCAGGGGTTGGAAAAGAAGGCGGTCATGTTGATAAGTCGCTCTTTTTAGGTTTCTTTATCTTTATCTTTTTGTTTTTCACCTCTCTTCTTCGTCGTCTTCTTCTCCCTCTCCGGGCGTTCCAGTGGCGTAGGGAAACATGGCGAGTACTGGTTTCCCAGGGCGAGAGGTCGGCTTTGGGGTTCAGACGCCGGAGACGGGAAGTGGCGGCCTGATGAAGCGGCCGCTGTCGGATATGGAGAGGGCACAGCTGCAGCAGCAACAGCAGATGCAGCAGGCGTTGTTCCTGCGCTTGGTGAAACAGAGGACGCTTCTTGCTTCCTCTGCTTCTCCGTATCTTTCGATGCCTCCGCCTCAAGATCCCTTTTTGGGCTCGTCTGCGTCTACGGCTTCCTTGAATTTGATGTCATCCGGCTCGTTTCGCCGGCAGGAGGCACCGTTCTCTGCCCCGAGGCGGAGATCAGTCCCTCCGTTGCGCTGCGGGACGGTCTTCAGGAACTGGAGCGGCGGCTTCTCATGGAGGACGAGGAGGAGGAGGACGTGGTGAGTGCTTCTGGATCCGCCGTGACGACCGCAGAGTGGAGCGAGGCGATGCAGCAACTTATCACTGCGCCGGTGCCGTCGTCTGTCACGAGCGTGTCAGGCGCGAACCAGTTCTCCACATTGCCGACGAACTCTTCTTCATCCACCGTGTCATCCTCTGCCTCGAGCTCGCCTCCATCGTCGTTGGCCTCCACGATCCCTGCTGGGGCTTTTTTGCGGCAGATGCTCCTTGACACCGCAAACGCGGTCGCAGACGGTAACATCGACATGGCCACCGCGAACCTCGCTGTCCTGAAGAGCGCCGCAAACTACAGAGGTAACCCGGAGCAGCGGCTCACGGCGATGATGATCTCTGTGCTGTTTGCTCGCTTGAAGCCGGCGCCAGCTGCCGGTTCTTTTCCGCCAGCCGCCGAAGTTTGCGGCGCGGACTACTTCGCAGCTTCGCAGATGCTCTACGAGATATCTCCTTGCTTCAAGATCGGCCTCGTGGCCGCCAATTTGGCGATTTTGGAGGCCACCAAGGACCAACCCAAGATCCACATCCTCGATTTCCAAGTTTCCCATGAAGGCCAGTACGCTGCCCTCATCGACGCCCTCACCGACCGACAGCGTCTCCACCCGGCTGCGCGGCCCCCATCACTCCGCATCACCGCCGTCGCTGATCGCGCCTCCCTCTTCGCCAACAACGACATCGACGGAGCTCTAAGAAGCGTCGGCGACCGCATCGAGAAGCTAGCTAAGCGGCACGGCCTCGCCGTCCGCTTCGACGTCGTCGACAGCGCGGCGGCGACCAAGCTCGACGCCGCCGCGCTGGGGTGCGAGGCGGGGGAAGCCCTAGCGGTCAACCTCGCGTTCGCCCTCGCCCGGGTCCCGGACGAGAGCGTATCTCCGTCCAACCCCCGGGACGAGCTCCTCCGGCGCTTGCGCGCCCTCCGCCCTCGCGTCGTCGCGCTTGTGGAGCAGGAGATCAACACCAACACCGCCTCCTTCGCGGGCCGCTTCGCCTCCGCGTGCGCTCATTACGGCGTGTTGCTGGAGTCGCTGGATGTCACCGCCGCTCGCGACAGCGCCGACCGGACCCGCCTCGAGGCAGGGCTAGCGCGGCGCGCGGTGAACTCGGTGGCGCGGGAGGGCTCCGGCCGGATCGAACGGTGCGAGGTATTCGGCAAGTGGCGTGCCCGTATGGGCATGGCCGGCTTCAAACCTGCCCAGCTCGGGCCGGCTGTGGTGGAACTGATCAAAGCTCGACTCGAATCAATCCGGCCTAACCCTGGGTTCTCCGTCACAGACGAGGAGAACCGGATAGGGTTCGCGTGGAAGGGGCAGATTCTCACGGTAGCATCCACGTGGCGTTAGATCGTAGTTATGCGGCGAAAGTCCTGATTGGATATGAACCGGACCGGTCCGGACCGCATTGTTTAATATTGAATCATAATTAGTCTCCAATCTATTATTAATTAATTCTCTTTGTCATGGATAATAAGTAGAGTAAGCTATTTGTAGACGTCATATTCTTGGATTTTACGTTTATTTCATTTTAGATGTATGGGTGTCGCTTTGCGTTCGGGAACTGAAAGATTCTTGTCGCCTTCTGTTTGTATGATAGTATATGAAAACTAGTTATTAATTCGGTAAAATTTTATATTATTCAGTTTGTTCCTTCTTCTTAAATATTATTTGACCATGTCGCGAAGTGGGATCACGATCCTGTGGGCCAGACGGTCTCCCGGGTGACACGAGCCAGTGAGGTGGCAGAGAGCTGACCGCGCCTCGGCGTGGCATTGTAAAACAGCGACCGTTAGTAAATCCGCCGAGGAGTTTCTCGGTCAGGCATTTCGACAGTCAAGTCAGTGTCCGCAGGCATAGCAGTAGAAACTGAATGGAAATGAGACAAGAGATGCGAGAACTCGCTCGCCATACCTGCGGTAGGGGGAGTGCGGAGCTTATATAACCGGGGGAGTTGACAACCCTTGTCCATATTGACGAGACAAGAGTGTGGTAACTGTCAGCTCGTAGGGAGCACTTAGGAGCGACGCGGCATGACGCAGGGTGCTCGAGCAGTACGAGAGTACTGGGTGCGCAGTACGAAAGTACTGGATGAGTGGAATAACCGCTAGAAATATCAGAGGTGAGTAAGGTGTGAGGAACCCCGTTAGTAGGGTCGTATGATAGATTCCATTTTATTGATCATTTGAGCTACTAAAATCCATGTTTGATCTATGTTTTTCTTGTCAAAATTGTGAAATTGCCCTAGGTTTGAGAACTTACCTTTATTTTGGACTTAATTGCAAATATGCAAATTTTTGGATTAATTTGGCCACTAAATTCTTGATCTATTTTTGTAGGCATCAAAGTTCAAGGATCTAGGGCATATTGGGTCAAACTCGAGTCGGAATTGACCCAGATCAGATTACCAAGATTACGATTAAATCTGGGCCGTTCGATTCGAAAGCGGCTAGATCGGAGCCATCCGGGATGATCTGAAGCAATCCAAGCTAAAGCTAGGGTTGATCAAGCACCCTGATCAAGATCTGAAGATTTCATCCCAATCAGAGCAAGATCAACCGTTGGATCAAGCTTGGAGGGCTCTAGATCATCCATTCAAAGATTAGCTAGATCTGGACCATCCGTTGCAAATCTGGAGGATCCGAGCTACCACGAGGTAGATCCTGACCCCAGATCTTCATCATCAAAGTTTGGCTCAAATCGGACTAAGATCAGCCGTTGGATTGAAGCAAATCAATCACAGCCGTCCATTGGTTAATACTTAAGGAAATTTTCCACAGAGCTTACCCTTGTCGCGTCTTCAGCCAGCCTCCACTGTTCTTCGCGTTTCTTCATCAGTTCTTCATCAATTTCGAAAATTCTTGTTTCCATGAAGGCGTGACCACCTCATCTACCATTCCAGATCGAGTTCTGAGTCTCTGGAGATCAATTCCTTGAAGAATTCTGTCCATTTGCGCCGGAATAGGGAGTGCTTGAGGGTTTCGGCAGTTCCTCAGTCCGATCATTGGTTTCTTTTCCGCAATCCATTCCCAAGTTTCAGAACCACTTGTAGGGGTTCTCAAGTGGCCTCTGAAGCTCCCCAAATCAACATCGCAGCTCATCCATCAGAGAAAAAGTGAATCGGATCAAAGTTTCCAACAAGTGCAGATTTTCGGCAGAATCAACTTCAGAAATGGATTTTCCTTGATTTGCTGAGCCTAGGGGTTCGAAGCCGGCTCTTGACTGACAACCAAGAAGTCCTTGAACTGAGGAAGGAGTTGAGGATTAGTTTAGCTAGTTAATTGTAGTTCTTTAGCTGTAATTTTTGATTCTCGCACTGCTCTGTTTTGAATTCTTGTTCAGCTGCTGTGATTTTCGATTCTCAAGTTCTTAGCTGTAATTTAGCTAAATTTTGCTAGTCTGATAGTTAAGGAATGTGTGTAGTGGATAAATGCTTCAAATTCTAGTTTAATTGTAGCTTAGATTTGAGCGTGCCAATGTGTGTGCTGCGTGCCAAGTGAAGTTGCTGAATTTTCAGAAATTTCATCCCCTTTCATTAGTTTTATTAACTAATTGCTAGTTTAAACTTGTTTGCTCCTAGATAGTCACTTATACTCAGTTTAGGTTAGCTATTTCAGTCCTTAATCTATTGCAAAAACAGAAAAAATCTGTAGCCAGTCTTTTCCATTTTGCATCCTAAATTCAGCCTCTTTTCATTTCTGAATTTACATTGTTTCTCTGGTTTTAATCTCAGTTTCGATCCCCTACCTTACTCTTGTTTAGTTCTTTCTTAACACCATCGTTTTCCAATTGAATCACTTGGTGAAAACCCTAGAGCCGAAAATCCACTTATTCCTTGATTTAGAGCTAGTTTTTTTGGCACAAAAGGTCTCCCTAGCGTGCCAACTTCCTTGAATTCATTTGCATCCAAAGTTAGCTTGTTTTGTGGCATGTGATTGCGTTCGAAGCAATAAGTTTGAATCCACCTAATTCTAAAAAAAACTGGGCAGTGATTGGCTTCTAAAAAAAACATTGCATGCTTGATAGATATTTGTAGCTTGTGAATTTTCTAACTCCTTTTGCATTGATTTGTTTTAGCTTTGTCGTTTCCGAAATTTGCCATATCTGCCTCTATATTTCAGATTAGTGTTGTTTGCATTCGAATTGAGCTTTGTTTTCTGAATTGGTTAAGTACCTTGGTTGATTAGATTTACATTAGGTTGAGTTCTTAAATGCAAAATTCTTGTTAGTTTCATTGTTAATTATCTTTCATTTCCATTTCATTTTCCTTTTCAATTATAAACCAAAAATCCATTTTCGTGTTTGAAACCCAAAAACGACACATAATTACAAGTTTGAATCAAACTAGACAACTATCCCCGAGAAAAATACGACCTGTGGCCCCTTTGCTACATTTTTATACATTTTGATTGTAAAAAGGGTTTCAGCATTTAATTTATAAATTCTAAATTTGAGGCCCACTTTTGTGACACATAGTTTGGGCCCGTTCAAATTTTTGGCGTCGTTGCCGGGGAACTGTTAGTTGACTTGTTTGATTTTAGCTTGCGCACTTATTTCATATCATTCTTGATTTGTTTCTGTGCTTATTGTCATATCTTTTGATTTGATTTTATTTGTTTTATCTTTCTTATTCACTTTTACTGCGATTTGTTCTGTTTTTATGACCAGGTCTCTAGGTGCTGAATTAGAAGATTTCGATCCTGAGATTGAGAGGACCTTCAGAGTCAGGAGGAGCCAGGCCATTCTTGCTGAGACTACAGATATCCCTCCACTTCAGACTATCAGCACTCACTCAGGCATTGACATGGCAGACCACCAGAGAACCATGAAGGAGCTTGCAGCACCTGACGCTGCATTTCAGTACTCCAGCATAGCATATCCAGAGCTAGGGGGGAGTTTTGAGTTAAAATCTGGACTCATCAATTTGTTGCCAAAGTTTCAGGGTTTATCTGGGGAGGATCCAAACAGACATTTGCACGAGTTCCATGTGGTGTGCTCTACTATGAAGCCTCAGGGCGTTTCTGAAGAAGACATTAAGTTAAGAGCATTTCCTTTTACTTTGACTGGGGCTGCTAAGGATTGGTTGTATTATTTGCCCACTGGACATGTTGCTAGTTGGATTGAAATGAAGAGAGCATTTTTAGAGAAATTTTTTCCAACATCAAGGACCGCCATTATCAGGAAAAGTATCTGTGGCATTCAACAAGTAGTTGGAGAGTCCCTTTATGATTACTGGGAGAGGTTCAAGAAGTTATGCTCTAGCTGTCCTCAACATCAAATTAGTGAGCAACTTCTTGTGCAATACTTTTATGAAGGTTTATTACCTATGGATAGGAGCATGATTGATGCGGCGGCAGGGGGAGCCTTGGTGAATAAAACTCCGGAGCAAGCTAGAGTGCTCATTTCTAACATGACGGAGAATACTCAACAATTTAGGAGTAGAGCACTCACTACAAGAGGGGTTCATGAAGCTCAAGTGTCGCCTAGTGAACAAAAAGAAAGCAAAAGCTCTTTGTTGGAGAACAAACTGACGGAGTTGGCATCTTTAGTGACGCAAATGGCAGCGAGCAATGTGAACCAAGCCTCAAATTCAACAACAACTTCATTTCCAAATCAAGTCACAAGAGTATGTAGCATTTGTTCAAGCCAAGAACATTATTCAGACCATTGTCCAAATCTTCAACAAGATGAATCGGTTGCGGCCTTGGCTAGAGCTCCATTCCAACAAAGAAATGACCCCTACTCATCTACCTACAACCCGGGTTGGAGGGACCACCCAAATTTGAAGTATGGTAACTCTTTTACCAACAACCGCCTTCCAATCATCAAATTCAGCAAAATCATCCCTCATTTCAGAGTTCACAGCAGCGAAACCATGGTTTTCAGTCACAAAATCCCAATTTCCAGCAACCACAGCCGCTTTCACAGAATTTCCCGCAAGGATTCCAGCAAATTCAGCATGCACAGCAATCACAACAGCCATATCAAAATTTTCAGCAACCTTCTCAAAATTTCCAGCAAGGTTTTCAGCCATTCCAGAGTCAATTCCAGAATTCACAGCAAGGATTTCAAGGTTTTCAGAGTTCCAACCAGCAAAATCAGCCTCAAATGCAGAATTTTCAGCAAAGCTATCAAAATTTTCAGCAGCCTTCTTCCACCTTTTCAGCCCCACACAAATCATACGCAAGCTATGGGAGCTCAAGTGGAGGAGATGTTCAGCATCAACAAATGATGGAAATGCTACAACAAGTTGTACAAACACAACAACAACAACAAGCTTGGCAACAACAACAAGCTTGGCAACAACAACAACAACAAGCTTGGCAACAAAACATTGAGAGGCAAATAGGGCAATTGGCGAGTGGGATTAACCAAAATCAAGCTCAAGGATCCAGTCAACTTCCTTCCCAAACCGTTCCTAATCCCAAAGGGAATGTGAGTGCTATATATTTGAGGAGTGGGAAGATCACCTCAAGTCCAAAGAGTCCAAGAGCAGAATTTTCAGGAAACCGGACAGCTTCTCCAATTCCGGCCCAAAACAACACTGAAATGAGTCCAAATTCAGCTGATTCCACCCCTAGCCCGTTCCAAACTCAGTCCTCAAGAAACCCTCCAAATTTGGTGGCAAACAGAGAAGAAATCAGTGCCGAGACGCAAGGGACAGCAGCCACTACGCAAGGGACAGCACAGCAGAATTCAGCCTCTCCACTTCCGGCCAAAGAAGATGATTTTAGGGTTCCTTTACCTTTTCCACAGGGGAGAACTCCAACCAAAAGACAAGGAGAGAAGGAGAAGGCTAAGGAATTTAATGAACTAGTGGAGCTTTTCAGCAAAGTGGAGATTAATATACCTTTGTTGACCATGATCAAAAGAATTCCAAAGTATGCTAAGTTTTTGAAGGATCTTTGTGTTAACAAAAAGAAACTTAAAGAAAATGAATTGGTCAGCATTGGAAAAAATGTTTCTTCGCTTATCCATGCCCTACCTCAAAAATGTGAAGACCCTGGGATGTTTACTGTTTCTTGTGAGATTGGGAGCACCATATTTCACGATGCTATGTTAGACTTAGGAGCTTCTATAAATGTGATGCCCAGGTCAGTCTTTCAGATGCTCGGCATAGGCCCTTTACAGCCCACTGCGTGATGATACAGCTAGCAGACAGGAGCCAGACACGCCCAGCAGGTATGATTGAAGATGTTTTGGTGAAGGTAAAGGAGCTGATATTTCCTGCTGATTTCTATATTTTGGATATGGAGGGAGATTACTTAGCACACCGTTCTCCACTGATTTTAGGCAGACCGTTTCTGAAGACGGCCAGAACAAAGATTGATGTATATGCCGGTACACTTTCTATGGAGATTGGAGATACGGTTATTCAGTTTAGCCTTTTCGATGCTATGAAGCATCCGATAGAGGATCACTCCATCAGGAGTATGAATCTTATTGAGGAGCTGGTGCAGACAGAGTTGGAGGCTGAGGGATTTCTGGAGGATAGTGCTAGAGGAGCTACAGATTCAGAGGAGGCTGAGAGAGTACTGACTGTTGATACTGAGGATTTTTCAGAAGATATTTCAGACACACTTCTAGCTGGAGAGATTATTCTAGGTGTAGGGGTTTGTACAGAGCCCCAAGGATCACCTATTTTTACTGATATTCAAAGTGTAGGGGATTGCACAGAGCCCCAAGGATCACTTATACTAGTTGAGCGCCTATTAGAACTTGAACCTGATACGGACTCTATACTTGACCAGGAGGGAGCTATGGACACATCTATCATTGTGGAACCTCCAGGTATTTTTCAGCGTGATCAGGTAAGTATTTCTTTTATTCTTGTGGATACATCGAGAGAGGCACCAAAAGTTGATTTTATTGGCTGCGATACACTTCTTGATTTGGCATGTGTGGGAAATAATTGGGAAAATTTCATTGGAACATCCAAAATAGATTTCATTGATTATGATAAGTGTCTTGATGCATTTTGGGTAGATATTCATTGTAAAAAATTCTTTGAGATGCCTAAACTTGATTTTATTGGATGTGATTCATTTTTGGATAAATTGTATGCAAAAACTGATATTATTTTATTTCCTTCGTACCCTGCACGCTCTAGAGGGGTAGTACATTGTTTTGCAGGGTCCAGGAAACTTCTGGAGTGGGAGCTTAATCTGAACAGACTGAAACCTCCTGAAATGTGTCCCAAAAAGAATAAAGAGGTTGCAGTTAAATCCAAGTGTGGGGGAGCGATGCACAGTGAAGTGGAACAAATGGAAGAAGCTCTTTCGCACACCCTGACTCCTCCACTACCACGGTGGAGGCTTTTTCTTGATAGACTCCGACCGCCAGAAATAAAAGGGAGTTTGATTTTTGTTGCCTTTTCCTTTATTGCATGTTTTCAATCTTAAAACGAGTTCTTGTTAATAAATAAGTGAATAGAGTAGCATGACATGAATAAAATCATTGTAAATATTATGTTTTGTGTTTTCGCACTTCTTCTTGCATGATTAGGAATAAATGTATCCTTTAGGTTTTCTCCATAGCATTTTAGAGTCTTTTAGAAAATAAATTAAATTTGGTTGTCAAAACTTAGGATTTGAGTTCATGGATGAAGTCTTGGATGCTTGAGTACGATTTTGCTTTAGACTCTTGATTGAAGAATTGAGATGGATTAATTTTTACCTAGTGAGATTAGCCTTATTTTGTGATACACACATGTCATTGTACTCTAAAACTTGCTTAGGTTCTTTCAAAATCATATTTCAATGGTTGGATCACATCTATAGGGACAAATCATTTTATTCACCTTTCCACATCAATTTGCTTATTCTATTCTAGTTGTCTTTCCTTATTGCTAATCTTGACCCTCATTTTTCTATGGATTTGTTTGCTTGGGATGTTTTTCTTGATGCTATTTTGCCCGAGACGGACAAAGAATTAAGTGTGGGGGAGTGATTGGTGATTTGGAAGCAATTTTCATCAATGATGTAGTTCAACTCGAAAAAAAAATTTTTCATGTGCCAAAGATGAGTTTGAGTGATGTTTGGTATCAAAAAAATGAGCAAAAGGATGGAAGCAAATGGAGGGCATCTAGATTCTTGATTACAATGTGGAGGTCCAAGAAATGTTTGTGCCAAGGTCTAAGTGGCATGCAACCATCAAATTGAAGCCAAATCCTATGCCAAGGTTTTAAAATGGAATGGAATACCACTCGATACCTTCTAGACGCAAACTGATCTGAATGAATTATAAAGTTGAAGAATCTGGTATGTTTTGGCTAAGAACAAATGCAGAAATCAGCAAAATCTGAATGAAGGCTGAATTAAAGGCTGAGAAAGTTAAAAAGAAGCTGAAAAAAATCTGTGAAGCATGTCTTGGTTAAAATTGCCTGGATGGAAGCTGTTCTGTGCTATAGAAATCAGGCCACATGATGTTAGAAGAGGAAGTGCAGCTGTATAAATCAGAAAATCTGAGCAAGGTCTGAACAAAAGCTGGAAATGTAAGAAATTCTGGATTGAAGCAAGAGGCAAGCAATGGGGAAAATCTGAAAATCTGTGCCCTGGCCGAATCTAATTTCTGGAATTTAGATTGCTACCAAGTCTGCATTGCAGGTTGTGAAGTTGATAAGAAGCTGAACAAAGCTGGAATTAATTGAATCAATGCTGAAACTGCCAAATCTGAGCTGTAAAAGAATTGTAGCTGCCGAGCACCACATTTGAGAGCCTCTGAAATGAAGAAACTAAAAAGGGAGTAAACTGTAAGTTGATAAAAGCCAAGAGCAGTTGTGTAGGCAGTGAAGCAAAAACTCGAAAACATTGAAACAAAGGAGAGCTGTAATCTGCCGAGTCTAGAATTTGGAACTGCTGAAGGGATATAAACTAATCTGCCAAGCTTTAATCTGGTAAAGGACAGTTATTGAAGCTTGATTGCAAATTATTCCTGAACTGAAGCTGAAAGGAATCAAGGAGTGGCAGAGGTTTTGTTTAATTGCAGCCAATTTAAATTCTGTGCCATTACAAAGAAAAATCTGTACCAAAAATGAAAAGGAAGAATTGATTAGGAGCATGTTTCGGCCAAAAGAAATGTAGCTGTGTAAATATGAGATTAATGCAGAATTTGGTGCCAAGTGAATGGAGTTAGGTACCAAGAATGGGCAAAGGAGATGAAAAATCTGATCCAATGAAAAAAAAAATTTTGTGCCAAAAACAGTTTGTGCAAGTGCTGGAATCTTGGAGCTGAAATGCTAGTAGCTGAACTCCAGCTGTTAAGTCTAGAATGAAGTTGAAAAAAAAGTTGAATGTAGGCTGAATTGAAGCTGTTTGAAGCTGGGATCAAAGCAGAAACTTTGTGCCATGAGAACTCCACTTGCAAGCAGCTGAAATCTCAATTAATATAAGATGTTTCGGCCACTTTGCTTAGTCTGAATTGGATGCTAGAAGCTGAAGAGAAGTTTAACTACTGTAAAAATTTCTGAAAAGTCTGAATTGAGGGCTGATAAGTTTGAATCTATGCAGAAATGATGATATGCAGAAATTCTGAGCTTGATACTGTTGTGCCGAGTGCTGAATTTTGGAAGACTGAAAATAATCTGAATGGGAGTTTTAAATCTGAATTGTAGCTGAATTGAAGCTGTAAAGGATCTAAAATCTGAAGCATGTCTGAAATCAAGGAAGAACAAGCCTAATGAGTGCCAAAGTCTGGAAATGGCACGCAAACTGCAAGCTATAGAATCTGAACTGAATTGGATTTGTTGCTATCAAGTGATGGAATCTGATCTCCAGCTGCAGACTATCTGAATTGAGGCTGATGTAGACATAAAAGAGGTAATCGGAAGTCAAGAAACAGAGGAACATTCTGCAGGTTAAGACAAGAAGGAAGACTTGGGAACTTAAACAGCAATAGTTAAGAATTCAGCTGATGCAGAGTTGAAAAGAAATTGCTGATCAGTGAGGAAAACAGCAATTGTTGCTGCCTAAGTGCTCCATCTGGGAGCTACTGAGTGATACAAGCAAAGTGTGAATGCAAGCTGAATTGAAGAATGGAAATAAAAACTGATTAAAGACTGATAAAAAGCTGAGTGAAGGCTGGAAAAATCTGAAAACTGCCCAAAACTGAGCTGCAATGCATCATAAACTTGTAATCTGAATTCTGAGTACTACATCTGATGAATCAAGACATTAAATGTCGATGGTATCTGAAGTTGAAGGTGCACATTCAATTTCGGATACAAGAAGAACAAATGGATGCTAGAAACTGCTGAAGAGAATAGCAAATGAAGAAGTGGCTAGTTGGCACATTGAACCAAGGAAGGTTTCTTCATCCAAATCCAAGGAAACTATTTAAGTTTGAAGTCACAACACTTTTGAGATCATTAGGGGGCTGTATGGCGAAGCAAGAAGCATCGAAAATATCCTCAAGCACTCAAGTCTTCCACTTTACCAAATTTTCCATTTTCTTAGTTTTTATTCCACTCCTTACCATTTTCTATGTTTTTCTTTGTTTTTATAGATGTTGATCCTATCATGATAAATGGTAGAGAGTAGATAATAAGCAAGCCTATGGTAGTGCAAGAAACATATGTGTAAGAGTGAGCTCCACTTCCATCATTAGGTTAGAACTTAAGGAGAGAGCCACCAAAACTTCCCATGAAAGGCTAGTGATTTGAATTCATCTCAATGACTCATGATAGATGAAAATGCCAAGTTGTTGATTTAAGGACAAGATAGTAATCCATAGAGCTTAGATTTATGAGAATTGGCAACCCTAGGTAATTTCTTTTCAATTGCTTCTAATTATGCTTAAGAGAACCTAAGGGATACTTATTTACTGTTTTCGCGAGACGCTCAAGGCTAAGTGTGGGGGAGTTGATAGATTCCATTTTATTGATCATTTGAGCTACTAAAATCCATGTTTGATCTATGTTTTTCTTGTCAAAATTGTGAAATTGCCCTAGGTTTGAGAACTTACCTTTATTTTGGACTTAATTGCAAATATGCAAATTTTTGGATTAATTTGGCCACTAAATTCTTGATCTATTTTTGTAGGCATCAAAGTTCAAGGATCTAGGGCATATTGGGTCAAACTCGAGTCGGAATTGACCCAGATCAGATTACCAAGATTACGATTAAATCTGGGCCGTTCGATTCGAAAGCGGCTAGATCGGAGCCATCCGGGATGATCTGAAGCAATCCAAGCTAAAGCTAGGGTTGATCAAGCACCCTGATCAAGATCTGAAGATTTCATCCCAATCAGAGCAAGATCAACCGTTGGATCAAGCTTGGAGGGCTCTAGATCATCCATTCAAAGATTAGCTAGATCTGGACCATCCGTTGCAAATCTGGAGGATCCGAGCTACCACGAGGTAGATCCTGACCCCAGATCTTCATCATCAAAGTTTGGCTCAAATCGGACTAAGATCAGCCGTTGGATTGAAGCAAATCAATCACAGCCGTCCATTGGTTAATACTTAAGGAAATTTTCCACAGAGCTTACCCTTGTCGCGTCTTCAGCCAGCCTCCACTGTTCTTCGCGTTTCTTCATCAGTTCTTCATCAATTTCGAAAATTCTTGTTTCCATGAAGGCGTGACCACCTCATCTACCATTCCAGATCGAGTTCTGAGTCTCTGGAGATCAATTCCTTGAAGAATTCTGTCCATTTGCGCCGGAATAGGGAGTGCTTGAGGGTTTCGGCAGTTCCTCAGTCCGATCATTGGTTTCTCTTCCGCAATCCATTCCCAAGTTTCAGAACCACTTGTAGGGGTTCTCAAGTGGCCTCTGAAGCTCCCCAAATCAACATCGCAGCTCATCCATCAGAGAAAAAGTGAATCGGATCAAAGTTTCCAACAAGTGCAGATTTTCGGCAGAATCAACTTCAGAAATGGATTTCCCTTGATTTGCTGAGCCTAGGGGTTCGAAGCCGGCTCTTGACTGACAACCAAGAAGTCCTTGAACTGAGGAAGGAGTTGAGGATTAGTTTAGCTAGTTAATTGTAGTTCTTTAGCTGTAATTTTTGATTCTCGCACTGCTCTGTTTTGAATTCTTGTTCAGCTGCTGTGATTTTCGATTCTCAAGTTCTTAGCTGTAATTTAGCTAAATTTTGCTAGTCTGATAGTTAAGGAATGTGTGTAGTGGATAAATGCTTCAAATTCTAGTTTAATTGTAGCTTAGATTTGAGCGTGCCAATGTGTGTGCTGCGTGCCAAGTGAAGTTGCTGAATTTTCAGAAATTTCATCCCCTTTCATTAGTTTTATTAACTAATTGCTAGTTTAAACTTGTTTGCTTCTAGATAGTCACTTATACTCAGTTTAGGTTAGCTATTTCAGTCCTTAATCTATTGCAAAAACTGAAAAAATCTGTAGCCAGTCTTTTCCATTTTGCATCCTAAATTCAGCCTCTTTTCATTTCTGAATTTACATTATTTCTCTGGTTTTAATCTCAGTTTCGATCCCCTACCTTACTCTTGTTTAGTTCTTTCTTAACACCATCGTTTTCCAATTGAATCACTTGGTGAAAACCCTAGAGCCGAAAATCCACTTATTCCTTGATTTAGAGCTAGTTTTTTTGGCACAAAAGGTCTCCCTGGCGTGTCAACTTCCTTGAATTCATTTGCATCCAAAGTTAGCTTGTTTTGTGGCATGTGATTGCGTTCGAAGCAATAAGTTTGAATCCACCTAATTCTAAAAAAAAACTGGGCAGTGATTGGCTTCTAAAAAAAAACATTGCATGCTTGATAGATATTTGTAGCTTGTGAATTTTCTAACTCCTTTTGCATTGATTTGTTTTAGCTTTGTCGTTTCCGAAATTTGCCATATCTGCCTCTATATTTCAGATTAGTGTTGTTTGCATTCGAATTGAGCTTTGTTTTCTGAATTGGTTAAGTACCTTGGTTGATTAGATTTACATTAGGTTGAGTTCTTAAATGCAAAATTCTTGTTAGTTTCATTGTTAATTATCTTTCATTTCCATTTCATTTTCCTTTTCAATTATAAACCAAAAATCCATTTTCGTGTTTGAAACCCAAAAACGACACATAATTACAAGTTTGAATCAAACTAGACAACTATCCCCGAGAAAAATACGACCTGTGGCCCCTTTGCTACATTTTTATACATTTTGATTGTAAAAAGGGTTTCAGCATTTAATTTATAAATTCTAAATTTGAGGCCCACTTTTGTGACACATAGTTTGGGCCCGTTCATCGTACCCTGGATATAATGATGTAGGGGTGTAGGTGCGAGATAGTCCGTACCCTGAGCGTTGACTGGCGGGTCCGAGTGCTGGGGACCGAGTCGGGTAATGGCCAGTGAGCGTGGGCAGCCACGCGTCCGACTGGTAGAATGAAAGCGCAGTGTACGCCCTGGGTCGGGGGTTTACCGAGGGATGTCTGTCTGATTCTGTTAAGTATCCGGTCTCTATGATGGCACCGGAGCGTGAATCGTCACGCGTCCGATTGTGGTGTCTGACCTAGTTCTAGGTCGGGGAGGGGCCAAGGAATGTAGGTGATTAAGCGTCTGCTTAATAGGATGACTAGTGGTTGGCTCGACATTGCCCTACGGGGGATCTTCCGGGCTCGAGAACCTATCCAGGGATTCTGCTGTTGATCTGGCTATTAAATCTTCTTGGCACCAGGCTGGCTAGTGGGTCCGGCTTATGCACCTACTCGTAGGCAAGGTCGAGATCATTATTAATTTATTTTATTAGCTCCAAACAAAAACAAAGCCAGGGTCAGGAATTGAATTAGTTCCCGCAGAAGTATATTCTTCGTGCGGACATAGGTCGTCGCCGACTGGGTCATTATTTTTGAAGGTCGCATAATAATTACGAGACGTAGCAATCAAGATCGCTGCCGGGACGGTGGATTGCTTGCATAGAATTGTGTGATTAGCAATACGTTCGCGGTTTCAATCTAACGGCCCATTGGCCGCTCGATCTAGTTACAATATTAACCCCCAATCGGCCGGCCTGCGTGTGCATATTCAACTAAGGCCCAAATATAGGGGAACAAAAAGGAAGGAGAAGAATTATTTACTTGAACAAAAAACCTTAATGGAGGCCTTGCTCGATCTTCGCATCATTTTCTTATTTAACATTTCCCTTCCTTTTCCACTTGGTACCTCCACACGCTCGGACCCTCCTCTAACTATTAAAAAAAATTATTAACAAATTTTTGCAACGTAAAAATTTCATCGCAAATTAATAATGAAATTTGTAAAAAAGAACAATAGTTGCAAATTAGCAGCAATATTTGTTAAACATATTTTGTCTCCAAATTATCAAAAAAAATTATTGTCTTAAAATTCGTCACTAAAAAAATTTATCATTAAATCATCGCAGATTTGCCACGAATCCTAGATTTATCATTGATTTCACAATGAATCCTGGATTCGTCACCAATTTGACGACGAAATTAGAATTAATCACAAATTTTGTGACGAATCAAAGATTCATCGTCAAATTTAAAGATTTTTGCTAGCTTTAAAAATTGATCGGGATCTCAAATTTGGCGGACGAATCTAACAAAAAATTCATCGTCAAACTGGCAACAAATTCAGGATTCGTCGCCAAATTAAAAACTTCGTCAAGATCTCAAATTTGGTAACAAATCCTATATTCGCTGCCAAATTGGCGAAAAATTAAGTTTAGAGAAATGATACAGAGAGTGAATTTGAGAGAGTGAATTGAAGAGTGACTGAGCTGGCAGACACGTCACCTCTGTCCACGTCAGTGACAAACCACGTCACGCGATGGATTAATTCCCCTTCGCGACAAAAGAGCTCGCGAAAAAGATATCACGCCCATTCTCGAACCCTAAATCCTCCGATCCCCTTCCCTCGCCCGATCCTCTGCGGCGCCGGATCTTCTGCGCCGGCCATCGAGCGAGGAAAGCCCTAAACGCGACCTGCCACAAACTTTTCTTCCGCCGAAACCCTCTGTCTGCGCCCATCCTCGCGAGCTCCCTGTTGGTGCAGGCAGCACCTAAGTCAAACCTGAGTTTTGATAATGGCAAAGGGTTCAGAAGTTAAGGTGTTATTGTGATCTAACATGTTTACTGAGTGTGCAGGAAAAGTCCTAGGTACACTAGGCAAGAAGTCCTGGCAAAGGGCTGGGCAAAGAAGTCCTGGTCAAGGACTGGGCAAGAAGACCTGATCGGAAGTCGGGCAAAGAAGTCCTGATCGAGGACTAGGCAAGAAGTCTTGGCAAGGGGCTGGGCACCAAAGACCTGACCGGAAGTTGGGCAAGAAGACCTGACTGGAAGTTGGGCATAAAGACCTGGTCAGGAGGATTGGGTAAAAGTCCAACCGGAAGAGCCGGTTGGCAAAAGGTAAACTCTCCTGAGAGGAGTAGGTGAGGACGCGTTCCCCGTCGAGGGAACAGTAGGCGTCGGTTCGACCTAGGGTTCCATTTGGGAGACCTGAAGTCAGAACCAAGACAGCTACGGCTGTAACTAATGCTTGGTATGTTTTGGAACTAACTTGAGTTGTAGGATCGAAGGAATGATCGTCTGCAAGTAAGGTGCCTCACTGGGCCTAGGCGCCTGGATGGACTCGGGTGCCCGAATGGACTCAGGCGCCCGTATGGATACGAGCGCCCAAGGGTGAAGGAAAAATCCAAAACACAGCCGCGAAGCCTCTGGACCAAAGCAGTTCAGGCGCCCGTGAGGTCACGGGCGCCCCATCAGCTCAGGCGCCCAAGTGGAGGTGGATAAGTGCTGACCGAGCCTGCGGATAAGGGTTCACGTAGGGAAGGTCACGTGTTAGGCGTCCCCATCGACACAGGCGCCCGTATGAGCACTATAGAAGGGGCCTCACCCCCAAGGCTTCAACATCACTTGCTCTCAACTCTCCAGACACTTTCGCTCAAGCGCTGCGCCCCGACAAAGTTCGATTTCGAGATTCCAGCGCCGCCGCCGACCCTCTGCTCCAGAATTCGATCCACCTCGGGCGTCAGTAAAATTTCAATTTACGAAAGTGTTGTGATTTAAATTTCCAATTCTATATCTGTACTATCATCTTGTAAAAACTTTATCGAATATAGAATTGTCCAAAGTAAACGGTCAAGGACCGTGGGCCTTGGAGTAGGAGCCGACCGCGACTCCGAACCAAATAAAATCGATTTGTGTTCCTGTCTATTCTGTGATTTTCCGCTGCACATTTACTCTACTACTCCGAAAAATTTTACAACGATATTCACCCCCTCTCTATCGTTTTCTTCGATCCAACACTTCCATCCGCGAAACCCTCTGCCCGAACCCTAACACCTCCTCTCCCCTTCCCTCAGCCGAGTCCTCTGCGGCGCCACCTCCTAGCGAGCTCTGATCGCGTCGCCTCCTCCTCACGACTGGAAAAGGACTCCTCGCGTTTGCCTCTGCGTCGCCATCTTCCTTGCAAGCTCTCCTCTGCGTCACCAAGCTGAGCCCCCCTCGCGAGTTCCTTTGCGTCGCCAAGAAGCCACCCTCGCCAAGCTCCTCTGCGTCGCCAAGCTGAGCCCCCCTCGCGAGTTTCTCTACGTCGCCAAGAAGCCACCCTCGCTAAGCTCCTCTGCGTCGCTAAGCTGAGCCCCCCTCGCGAGTTTCTCTACGTCGCCAAGAAGCCACCCTCGCCAAGCTCCTCTGCGTCGCCAAGCTGCCTGGAAAATGACTCCTCGCGACCGGAGCAGCTCCCAGCATCTCCCTCCTATCGTACACAACCTCCTCTCTGTAAGGTTGGAGGCTCTGTAAGGTTTTTGTGGAATAGGGTTTAGGGATTTTCAATTTTTTCATCTTAGTAATCAAAGTTCATATTCGATCATATGCAGTAATTTATCTGAGAAATGATGTTCACTACCCATTTGTCAGATTTCACTGATTTACTTTCCTCTATGAACAATACTTCTCTTAGTTAACTGACTTAGTGTGCCAACGTTCTGTTATTCTTGTATGTATTTGCATAACACAATTCTGCTGTCCATGTGCCAATTTTATTTTCATTTCTATTTTGGCACACCACATTGCTTGTGATCAGAAGCCTACAAAAAAAAATCATCTTTTTTACGGAATTTGTTTGCTTGTGATAAGAATCATCTTTATATGATTTTCTTAGTTTTTTTTTAATTGCATTTTGGCTGTAGGTGTTTGAAATTGCTATGATGGATGATGAAACAAACACTTCATGTTTGCCACTTATTGAAATGGAAAATCAGTTGGTTTTTAATGATTCACAAGTGTTGGGAGAGTCGTCAAGCTCAAATGAAGCTAATACTCCACAATTTGAGATGAAGTTTTCATCTGAAGAAAAAGTTCGGGATTTTTACAATTCTTATGCACAATTAGTTGGTTTTGGCATTTCTAAATTGGGATCAAAAAAGAGAGATGATGGTAAGCAAAAGTATTTCTTATTCGACTGCTCAAGAAATGGTAAGAATGTTCCTAAGGGTGAAAAAATCTGTTTTATCCTAGACCTTCAAGCAAAACAAATTGCAAAGCTAGGATTAATATTATTGTTCAGAATGATGGATTATACTCTGTTAATGGTGTTATTCTTGAACACAATCATGCTTTAAGTCCAAAGAAGTCAAGACATTTTAGATGCAATAAAATTTTAAATGCCCAAACAAAGAGGAAATTAGCTAGATTTGAATGATCAGGCAAGAATCACTTTAAGTAAGAGTTTTCATTCACTTGTTGTTGATGCCGGTGGCTATGAAAATTTGCCTTTTGATGAGAGAACGTGTAGAAATTATATTGGTGAAGCCCCTAGATTAAGACTTGGTCACGGTGATGCAAAGACCTTGAATGATTACTTTAGTCGTATGCAAAGTAGAAATTCTAATTTCTTTTACATGATTGATGTGGATGATGATTCTCACATACGAAATATCTTTTGAGCTGATGAAAGAAGTAGGGCTGCTTATGATTATTTTTCTGATGTAGTTACATTTGATACTACATATCTTATGAATAGTTATGATATGCCGTTTGCTCCGTTTGTTGGAGTTAATCATCATGCTCAGTCTGTTTTGCTTAGTTGTGGTTTGATTTCTAAGGAAGATACGGAAACATTCATTTGGTTATTCAATTCTTGGTTGACCTGCATGAGAGGGCGCGCTCCAAGAGGTATTATCACGGACCAGTGCAAAGCCATGGAAAATGCAATTGTTGAGGTATTTCCAAACACTCATCATCGATTATGTCTTTGGCATATAATGAAAAAAATTCCAACCAAGTTTGGTAACCACGCCAACTACAAGATGATAAAGAAAGAGCTAAAGAAAATTGTTTATAATTCTTTGACAAATGAATGTTGTGAAAGCAATTGGCAAAAATTGGTTCAAGATTTTAATTTAGAGAAAAATGATTGGCTGAATTCTTTGTATGAAAGTCGTCATAAGTGGATACCTGTATATGTCAAAGATAAATTTTGGGAAGGGATGTCGACAAGTCAAAGAAGTGAGAGTATGAATGTTTTTTTTTTGATGATTATATGTATTCCAAAACTACTTTGAAACAGTTTGTTGAACAATATGACAATGCTTTGAACAAAATTGAAAAGGAACAAAATGCTGATTTTGCTCCTTTCAATTCCATGATTCCAGTAATTAGTCCAAGCCCACTTGAAAAGCTGTTTCAAAAGGTCTATACAAACAAGATTTTTAAGTTGTTTCAGGATGAAATGAGAGGTTTGATGTTTTGCAATACTTCATTTGTGAGGGAAGAAGGGAATATATTATTTTTTGAAGTCATTGAAACTATATATGGAAAGGATGGAGCAACTTCAAAAAATATTTCTTATTGGGTACAATATAGTGAGTTGGACTTCCATTTGAACTGTTTATGTCGGCTTTTTGAATTTCAAGGCATTTTGTGTAGACATTTGATTTCGGTTCTTATCAAAAGAAATGTGACTACTGTTTCTAAAAAGTATATATTGGACCGATGGCGCAAAGACATTAAACGTGATTATCAAGGAATCACCAATATTTATGATGATTATTATTTTCAGGAAGAAGAAAGAAGAAGATATAATAGCCTTCATCCTTTGATACATGAAGTACAAAAACTTGGGTCAAAAAATGATGAGATTACAATTTTTAACTGAGATCTTGAAAGATGCAAAAGAAAAACTCATTAAAATTGATGTTGATGAGTCTTTGGATGGTGTTCAAGCTAGCAACACAGTTAATGATGCTTCACGGATTGAGAGCCAAAAGTTTCACTCTCTATTGAAAGTGAGGTCTCGGGGACGTCCACTAAAGAAAAGAAAACAATCCATAATTGAGCAGTTTGCGAAAAAGGCACAGGCAAAGCTTCGGAAAAAGGTTTGGTTTTATATCTCAACTAATACTTTGATTTGGTGTTTTGCTATGGTTTATAAAATATGATTTTGGGTTTCTTCTTTTTCTTTTACAGTGTTCTACAGTTGAAATAAGGGAAGAAGAGTTATCAAATTTGAATTCTAAAAATATAATGGATGATCAAAATAGTCAAAATGTAAGTTGGCTTCGTTGTCTATATGTTCAGAATGATTCTTTTTTTTTAAAGCATGATTTCTAATCTATTCCTTGTCTACTTTGTTGTAGGTTGTCTTCGCTTCAACACTTTCACAATGCCCATGAGAAGATATATGCATGTGTAAGTCACGTGATTAGAAATTCTTCATATATGCATGTAGTTGGACTCATGTATGCATGTAGTGGGACTCATGTAGTTAGAAACAATCCATATATGCATGTAGTTGGATTCATAACTGTAATTAGCAGAAATTTTCTAGTTTCAAATGCTTGAGAACCATTTTTTTATTTGCGTATATACAAAGAAGTGCTAGTAATATGCATCACTTAATCCCCGCATCATCCAAAGAAGAGTCTCTTTAATTGTTTAGGTCCAGTAGAGAAGTGCCTATAAAGATTTGAAGTTCTAGTCTTGTTTTCATTTTGGATGCCAAAGTATGCTTTTGTGGCTCTCTTTTGCACAACATGAAGTTCTAGTCTTGTTTATGTCGGCTTCTTTGTTTTTTTTTTTGCTCTCATTTTGGATGCCAAAGTATGTTTTTTTTGCTCTCTTTTGCACAGCATGAAGTTCTCATTTTGGATGCCAAAGTATGTTTATGTCGGCCATTTGAAGTGTTCATAACTAAAATCCTTTCAAATCCATAACTTTATGAACGGTTGGCTTTTTTTGCAACTGGGCCCTTTGCTTCAAAAACGGTAGAATCTTTTCGTCTCCTCCCTCCTACGGAAAATTATGTTCCCCTATTCAAAGTCCCGGCCTTGGAGGTTTTGGTGACAACTACAATGTTTTGGTATGAAACCTTCCAACGCGTCTACAGATGGCTTTAATTGTATTTTTTTGTGTATACCTTGCTCGGTGTTTGGATTTGTTGATGCCAGGAATGAGCACTGCATCATTTACTCGGGATCTTTAACTATGCTTTATTTCTGAAGCAGCTGCATTGGCACGCTAGGTTACATGACGTTTTCTCCTTGAGAATTTGCACCATTTTAGGTGGAAAGCTTGTGAAGCAAAACTATCATTCTGTACTAGTCGCCTACTGTAGTTCTTTTCCCAACATTTTAAGCCAGCTGCATTATATTTGAACTGTGGATGTATGTTTGAACTGTGGATATTTGAGCTTGGAACGCTGCATTTCAGTGTGGATGTATGTTTGAACTGTTAATGTTTTGCTCACAGAAAGAGAAATTAATTGTGAGAGCTACCGGTAGATAATTTATTGATATTGTTGAAACAGAGCACAGTGGGTTCAGTTAGTTTCATCTCGCTTATTTCAAATTTTCATTGCTGTCCTAGGATCTGATACTTGGACTCACTTCTCTCAATCCTCTCATTGATTATGTGCTATGTTGAACACCTAAATCTGTATCCATACCAGACATACTCAAATCTAAGAGCAGGTCTTAGGCCTTTTAACTACAGTGTGTGCCAGCCACCTATGCAGTTAACCAATTTGGCTGGGAACAAAGATTCATGAGTCTTCACAAGGTATTAGAGCTAAACAACTCGGTCTGGGGGCATGCTGACAAAGAAAAGAGTTTGCTCAATTAATTTCCCTTCACTGATTTCAAGGCTGTCTTGTGCCATTAGCCATTTTAAGATTAAGTTTTGCTCTGCCTAAGAGAGTAACCATATGGGATTTGAACTGGATTTCACAAATCTTAACAGATAGTATGTGATACTTATTTCTCTATGTTACGCCAAATTCTATAATAATCAAAATATTCCTCATGTTTATTACTTAACTTTTATGCATGTGACAAGTTACTGACAAAAAAGAAACTAAATGCTGATATGAGCATTGCCAAATAGAGAGTTTTAGAAATCTTGCAGTAGCAGTATATGGAGCCATATGCAGTTTAAGATATTTGCTAACTCTGTGGCATTAAATTGCAGGACCTCGTTATGTTTTCTAATTTCTAAATTTATCTCCAAATTTGTATATTCTCCTGGTTGATTGAGTCTATCAGTTTTGCAGCTATGCGTAGTCCAATTAGCAAACATTAACCTGATAGTTGAATTAATTGCATTTCAGTGTGGAACAATTTGGTCATTAACTACCGAGAATACGGTCAAAAATTTGGATAAATCACCAAAACAATTTGGATAAAGACATAGCAGTATCGTCTTAGAAACTTAAGATTTGCATAAATATTAAATTTGCAAGTTATCAAACACACAGGCAAAATACAACATTAGATTCATCCTGATGCCAAAATAAAACAAAATAAATTGAAACATTCATCCTGATGCCAAAATAAAACAAACATTATACAAACTTCTTCAACAATAGATTGCATCAGGAACACACAGGCAACAACATCTGGAGCACAGATTCATTAATCCGTCGTTATTTCTTGTTCTGACTAGTGTTACATAGGCAACATCACATGTGGATGGGGTACAACACTAGATTCATTAAAAATCAACACTATTAAAAATCTGGAGCACAGATAGAACATCTTAAAAATCTGGAGCATAGATTCATTAACTACTTTAAACAAGAAAAAAAATAGCAACACTGAATTCTTGTTCCATATAGTGACTCATTTAAAGCTGGAGCACAGAGAGGAAAAACATCTTAAGACTCTTTAGTTTACCACTGTCATGGAAGAAACACTATTAAAAATCAAGAACAACATCTTTCATAACTTCAACATTTAGTTTTCTATTTTTACATATAACAAATTACATCAACAAACTCAAAATCATCACAATCCAAGTAAAAACAACTACAAAGATAGCAATTCTAAACTTCCTATTCAGTGAACGAATTTCAACACCCAACTTCATGGTATCAACATTGTTATTAATGTCACTCAATAGATCATTGCACTCAACTGCATCCTTGTTATAACCACTAGATGCCTTCAATTAACTAATCTCCAATTCTAATTTTTTGTTCTCCCTCTTCAAATTATTAATAATTTCCTTCGTTCTCTCTGACAATTCTGGGTCATGCCATAAGAAGAAGCCGCATCCATTTTCTTGAATTTGAAATGAACTTAATGAAAAGCCAATAATTACAAAAATTCACAACATTTGTTGTTATGTATGTTATTGTATCGAAAACTTACTCAAAATTTTTGACAGGAAAAAAATTGTCTTCCTGGATTGGTTTCTTTTCATGATGTCCACATATTAGCTCTTAACCCACAATGACATACTATATGGGGAGCACCATATTGCTCGTCATTCATGCACCTTCGAGTGAATGATGATGATGAGCCACCTGCCATGAATTATCTTTCCTTTTTTCCTGTAATATTTTTTCCTATATTTCGCTGAGAGTATCATTATCGTGAAAATATAAACAACAATACCACACTATGAAGTTATAATCATTTAGATATGTGAAGAGCATAAGGCAATCTAAAAGCCAATACTAGGTTTTCTTGATAAATTTTTTTTATCAAGAATTATTAAGGAGTATTACACAGTTCATTTTGCTTTATTTTATAGTCTACAAGTTTCAGACATTAGACCTATTGAGATGAAACCATCACAATGCAATTACTGATCTAAGCAGTATTTTGGGGTCAGAATTTACTGCAAAAAGATGAATGGGTTACAAAATATTTTACCAAAATAAAAACACAAACAGAGATTATATGATTGTCTCTAAGTTTCAGCACGCAAACAGAATGCTTCAGATAAAGATATGCTATGTGGATGTAGACATTCAATTATCCTTGATAATTTTAATTAACAATTATAAGAAAGCAACAAAAATATAGAAAACAAAGCAAGAGAAGTGTTGGGGTTGAAAAGAAAAAATAGAGAAGAATAAAATCTAAGAAAAATAGACAAAAGAAAAAAAGTGTTTAAGACACAGAAGTGTTTTACGTGACAGACTAATGTCCACAAGTGAACAAGTAGAATTCCACTTTTTATTAGAATGAAATACAAATTCAAAAAATCAGACCCTCACTATTCTTTTAGTGTATGAACAAGTCCCAAAAATTATAGTCTGACTTTCCAAAGCAAGGAAAGAGATATCAAACAAACACACACACACACACACACACACATACAAATGTGTAAAGATCTTATGAAATCATGGCTCTTAGTTTGGCCCGCTGCAATAAATTGTGTCAAACCTCAACTATAAAAACATAGCGTGTTTGTTCTAACTTCAAAATATACTTTTTAAGATATGGTTAAAATAAAGATTAACATTTCATCTCCATCGAATCATTCAAATAATAAGAGCCCATTGCATTATGAGTTTGAGTCAAACACTTATAAAGGATAGAGATGATATTATGCCCCAAACTCGTACTTTGACTATGGGTAAAGCACTATAAGTAGCAGATCATGCAACCAAAATAAAAGATGGTCCATCAATTCAGTGAAGATATTCACAAATTCTTTTCATTCTAAAATTAAGGAAAACTTAAACTGGAAAAATATGTATCAATTATCAACATACTTGGAATAATTACCCTAGAAAATAAAGCAAATATCTTGCTGACCGTCCAAAATTACAAGCAAACCCGACCGCTACGCGGAAAAGGAACAAAGACATTTGCCCAACACGCAATATAATGTAACTAGCCCTTACTCACAGCGAATCAAACCAACCGACAAAGCAAACAAAATGCCCCAGAAAAAACATACAATCAGAATGCCAAAAGTAAAAATAACAAAAAAGATCAAAGGGAAACTCCGATGCTTATAATGGCGAAACCAAATCGCAAGCTAGATTCAAAAATGAGGCGAAGTGCCATGAAAGTTCTCTACAAAACACAGAGAAATGGTACCCTCGATCGATCGTCTGGGAGTTGTTGGGGATTTCCAATTTCCAACGCGACCTTTTCCGGTCGCGAGGAGTCCTTTTCCAGTCGAGGCAGAGGAGAGCTCGCGAGGAAGATGGCGACGCAGAGGAGAGCTCGCGAGGAAGATGGCGACGCAGAGGCAACGCAAGGAGTCCTTTTCCAGTCGTGAGGAGGAGGCGACGCAGAGGAGAGCTCGTTAGGTGGTGGCGGCGCAGAGGACCTTGCCAAGCCGAGGGTTCTGCGCAGGAGGAGGTGCTGGCTTTCTTCGCTCGATTTGCCGGCGCAGAAGATCCGGCGCCACAGGGGATCGGGCGAGGGAAGGGGATCGGAGGATTAGGGTTCGGGAACGGGCGCGAATTTGGTCTTCGCGTTTGGTTTTCGCGAGCTCTGAATACGGGTTAATAGCTGGGCGACGTGGTTTGGAGCTGACGTGGACAGAGGTGACTGAGCTGCCAGCTCAGTCACTCTCCCTTTCACTCCTTCAAATTCACTCTATGTATCATTCCTCAATAGTTTAATGCCGGCTATCGTCATCGATATTTATTAACATTAGTTACTGTTTCCACTCGTATTTTTTATTAAAGAAAAATTCTTTTTCGTCCTGCCGGATAATAAAATATTTCAATAAATCCAGATTAACAAACGCTTTGATTTTTTTTGCTTTAATAAATTAAAAAACCACGTCCGCGTCACGACGTTCGAGGTTGTGACGTTGCGTCCCACATGGACGCCACACTTGCCCTGCGAATGTACCTAAATACCCCTTTTTCTGTCGAGTATAAAAACTGACTGGTGGGCTTCAACGTCATTTCAGAATACGTCGAACCCCTACACGGCCGTCAAATCGTAATCTTTGCTTTTTATAAAAAGCCCCGAAAAGTGTGAGATTTTCGAAACGGGACGACACTTTTGCCGTGAGAGCGGAGTTTGTTTATTCGCCGAGGGCCGAAAAGAAAAGAATACGTATAATTACATATTGATTCTGGCCCGTTGGATCGGCGACGATTCTTTATCATTTATGGTTACATTTAGGGCTTCACGTTGTGCAAAATTACGACCATGGACCTATTTGAATTTCCCGCTAACAGATCGAACCTCTTAGAATGCTCCAAACTGAGTTCCCCTCGAGCTAACAGAAGCTCCTTCCCTCGTCGCCTTTAGCTCTAACAAAAGGGTAAAAGAGTAAGTTTGTGACGTCTTGAAAAATTGTCAGGTCTTAGACCAAATCATTTCGGACTCGAATTCATATGAGGAGGTTGGGTTCGTAGGGTTCACGTTCGTGTATTGGAGATCTAAAAGGCATGGAGTGTCCGAGGACTGAGTTAAGCTGGCTTCGTCATGGCCTTGGTCGTTTTGGGGGCGAGAGAGATCTGCTTCATGTCTCACATTTAGTTGATGCAATGAGGATGGGTGTCGTAATGATGCTGTTTATTTTATATTAAATTTTGAATTGTTCAGAATTTGTTCTCCATCATGGTCGGTGAGCAATCATCTTATTAATGGGCTTGACGGCCTTTAGAGTTATGTTGGGCCATCTTGCATTATAAAAATGGAACGGGTACATTATTACAACATTAATTTTTTTAAATAAAAATAATCTAGACGCATTGATAATAAAATAAAAAAAATATCACTTTGAAAATAAATTTTAAATTATATTTTTAATAAAAAAAATAGACTAGGCTTCATTTAATACTTTCACTTAAACAAAAAGTTCTTAATGACCCCCCACCCTAAAACAAAATCTTAAATTCATATGAAATTTATTATACAGTGGTTTTTAAATTCACTCGCATATAATATTTTTAAAGATTCAGAGGCTTTTAAGGTGATTAACAATTTTGTATCGAAGTAATTAACTAATAGCATCCATCCTTGTTTTTTATTTATTAACATTGGTCCTTTAAAAACATAAAACCCATTAATTATGTTTTTAGTAAAATATTATCGATGCTTTATAACGTCGTTAAAGTTTTTTGTTGACAAAAATAACCTTAAAAACTAAAACTAATTCCAAAACTATATTTTTAAAAGTTTGATGGTACCTTAAATTCATTCACATATTTTTCTCCCCTCAAATTTGGAGCTCTTTGGATTTATTGATGACTTTATGCCGAATGTATTGATTAAAAGCCCTTGCCCAAAATTATTTGGTAAATTTAAAAATCTAAATTTCATGTCGAATTATTTTATTTTTTAAAAAATAGAGTAATTATTAATTTTTGCTCATAAAAATTATTAATACCTCAAGGGCTTAAGTGAGTTAAGTCACAGCCTCTTTGCAAAATTTTCAACGTATCTAATTTTAACAAGTCTATGAAAGAGAGGTAAAATCATGATACTAAACACTTTTTAGGTGGAAAAAGAGAATAAATTTTAGAGGAATCGAAACTTACTCCTCCTATGATGTAAATTTATTATCCTGAGTATCAACTCATGAGTGCCTGGTGTGTTCTATGGAGGGGAGGTGAGAACTGCTTCCCGCTCACGGACATGAAACCCAACTACCACCCAGCTTTCACGAGATTATTAATGAAACGGCCATACAGAAAGATCTCGCCGTCGTATGCGGCGGTGAAAGACCCAATAACAAAAACTAAACGTACGCCGTGACTCGGTTAATTAATTACGGGTCGGTGTCATCAATATCTAGACAGTCGAACCAAATTAATTATAATATATCAATTGATGTTTTAATTTAGTCCATTTAACCTATTTATTAATAAAATAAAACTCTTGATTAATTATTTGACCTATCTTTTGTTTTTTTAATATTTCTTAAGGCCTCGTATAACAAATTTAGTTGATGGAGGCCCACTTAGTTGGCCACTGCGGCTCAATCGTAGGCGCCGCCTCCGTAGCTCGATTCATTAGGATAAAATAATTAATTTCAAATTTAAATTATGTAAATTACAAAATAAATTATCGATGTGACATCTGATAACCGACTCTTTAATGTGATCGTGTGAGACTTGCAACTAACCATATTATAATAAAATAAAATATATTAAAATTAATTATTATTTTATTAGGTATCTAAAAAAACGTTACTGTAATTATGAACTCATAAACATTTATAAAAAATAAATAAAATAAAAAATAAATAAATATATTATCATATCTGAGAATATTGTTTCCGAATTCAGAATTCGATCCTTATCTATTTTTTATTATTATTTTATTTAATATTTCTATTAAAAAATGATACATTAACCTCAGATGCCTACACGGTTGATTCGATAATTATTTATATAGAAATAAATTAAAAAAATCAAATAGTTGAATATACGAGGGAGTATTTTCTCTGACTTAATTCAGAATAAACTCTTATTCAATAGCACATGCATAGTGGTGTAAATAAAGAGTTGATTTGTGTTAAAACTTAATTATTTATTTATTAAAATTTTTTTATTAAGCTTAGTCAAATCTAATTTTTTTATGGTACCAACTAACACCGTTTTGTCCTTATATAATTATTTTATATATTCTTCTGCATCAAATAAATATAAATGAACTTTATTAAACTAAATACCAAGGTTATTTATAAACGTCTATTTCTAAAGAATATCTTCATCATAACATATAGAATATTTTGTTGATCTAAGATCGTCAAAAGAAAATATAGAGGAAGACACCAAAATAAATATTGTCTTTAAAATAAAAATAAAAAGGATAAACTTTACTAAGAAAAATATTTTACGATTTAATCGTTCAAATGCAAATGTTTAGAGTTCAATCAAACCTTTAAGTACAATTCAAAAAATAATCTAGACTGAATATTAATGAAGTAGTTAATCATCGAGAATATAAACTATCAAAAACTAATTAAAATTATATAATTTAACGCTAATATAATTTTAAGTAGATATATAACTTGAATTTGATAGTTTTAAGTAGTGAACTTTAATTTCCAATAAAAATATTTTTAATAAGTTGTAATTTCAAAAGGAATGTGCTTCCAAGTTCCAAGAAGCTAATTAAGCTATAATTTTGAAAAATCAATCGTTACCAACTTAACATGCCAACAAATAATTTGATAATTATACCATATGGAGTAGCGTAGCCATGATTTTAAATGGGGTAATTTTTAAAATTTTCAAACATTAATATAGATTAATTTTCACAATTTAAAAAACAAATTTAAGAAATTGAAAATTAACATAAATTTAAAATTTTTGACCATAGTACTGAGTTATAGTTAAAATAATTAATGATCTATCTATCTATCAAAGTTTACATATAATTTTAAGTCAAAATATCATTTATGATCTTACTTCTTTATAACATTTAACATTCTTAACTATATGATCTACCTTCGGATATAAATAATCATCGTAATTAACAATCTAGTAAAATAAAATATATACTATATATACAACCCTCCTTCCTTCCTTCAATTAATGAAATAAAAAACAAAAATTGAACAACTTAATAAAAAATTGAACAACTTACTTCTTTATTATTATTGTCGTTGTCAAACAAAGTGAATAAAGAGATGCTCGAAAAAGGTTGATCGCTGGAAGAAAAAAATAAAAGAAAGACCATTATTTTTCAAAGAAATATAAAAGAGAAAATAATTTGTTAGCAATATCGACTAGTTTTGATGAGCTAAGCAACAACACAAAAAGAGCAAGACAAAGTAAATTAGGACTATTCTTAGAGTGCTAATAAATTCTTAGAAAATACGAAAAGAGGGCAATAGTTGATATTGCTTTTTCTGCTTATTTGAGAAGAGAAAGGGGAGGAAAAGAAAGCTTTTGCACTTGAGAAGCGGAGAAGAAAAAAAAAATTAAGGTTTACTAAAGAAAGAAATGGGAAAGAAAAGGATGGAAAAATTAAAAAAAAAAAAAGAAGAGAAATGAGTGAAGGGACGATGATGACGGACGAAACGACAAAGGCTGCAATGTGCATAAGAGAAAAAAGTGAGAAAAATGAAAGTGAAAGTTTTCTTAAAAAATATCACAATTCATTTTAAACTAATCAAACTCGTTTAAATTTTAAATTTGGTTCGATCACTACTTGAACAAATTCAACTCTAAATCAATCTCAGTTTGAACAAATATAATCATTATTTCCACACCTACTCATTGAATTTAGTTCAAACCAGATCCAACTTTAATTTAGTGCTCCCCTTGTATTTTATTTTTAATTTATCCATTTATCATTATATGTTTTATTTTTAAAATTCAATATTTAATGTTCTAAGTCACGTATATTTTCTCATAAAAGTGATATCAATGGATAGCTTAGGTCGAGAGTTATTCAAATATATAATCAATTTCAATTTCGACAATGAACGGTGGTGAATCAACTGGTCAAAATAGCGGTGAGTACTTTTTCAATGTATATGATTATTTAAAAAAAAAAGATTCCAGAGGGGTGGTTGTATTCCTCCTCAGAAAGGGGCTACACCCTATCATATTTTTAGATATTTAATTTTTTAAATCGATTAATCCTGGAGATGACCAATCCATTATCACAGAAGTTTTCCACCTACCACTAGGATAAATCAGAAAGTATTCACGAAAGTCTATCTAAGCAAGTATCAATTCTTAGAGTTGTCATTCAATTGGAAGAAAATCTTTATATAGTACATGATCCCGGGGCAGCTTATGTACAACCTGGCTCGACAACCTGGCATCCTGTTAGGAGGAGATAGGTTTATGGGCTCTATGGGCTCATCAAATATAGGGCCCAGGTCGGCGATTCACCCCAGTTCATTCTAAGGCAAGAAGCCATGAGCCCTACTGGAGAACGATCACCGAGGGTAAGAGGGCCAGAAGCCCCGAAGGCCTTTGAGTCCGGGAAACCCTGGGTCAGGAAATTGGTCGGGAAATTTCGGATTAGAAGAATCCCGAGTCAGAGAAGTCTCAACTCACAACTTCACTAAGCTTCAACACTCCCGAGTTAGGGGAATCTCAAACCAAAGTATCCTGCAGTTGTAGGCGGATCTGCTCCCGCACACCTCTCGGCTCAGTTCCTAGTCGGACGCGTGGCGACCCACACTCCCTGGGTACAATCCAACCGATGGTCCAAATTCTCACATTCGTACAAGTTGTAAGCGAACATTAATCCCCTGTGCACTTCTCGGCTCGGGGCCCAGGTGAACGCGTGGCGGCCCACGCTCCTGAGGTCCTCCCGAGCCAGAGAAGTCTTCCCTCAGAGTATCACCATGTCATGAGAGCCCCGAGTCAGAAGCACCCCGAGCTAGAAGAATACTCAGTCATTGACCAAACTATCCCCTAGTCAGCTGAGTTTGGACGTTCATCCCGAGCCATGCTCACCATGACTTAGGAAGTATACCTTCACTCGAGAAGCCTTCCTTCACTCGAGAAGCCAAGTTATCTAAGGTTCTTGTCGTGACTTATCAGAACAACTACTACCTGACACAGGACTAGCAGAAGAAGTACGGGGTCGGCGTAGGTCTGGTACCATTTTGGCAAGAATAGCGAGTATCTCGCTGACGCCATGATCTCCCTGTCATAGTCTATCCCCCTGTACTGCGACCACATACGTTGGTGTCAGGCCGAGCGACACCTGACGGCACTCGCCCATAAGTTGACAATGCCTATTTCCTTATTCCGGTATGCGACACATTACCTTGCCAAATCTGGGTATGCCTTACCTTGTCCTCGCTATGCGACAAAAGGTGACAGATTGAGCAGAAGCTGTCAGCTCTCCCCGCTATATAAGCCTCTCCACTCCACATCCCCTGGGTACGCGCAATAGTATTTTTGTTACTGTTCTATTGCCTTTGCTGCTTTTCCACCACCGGGGACTGACTTGACTGTCGGAGTGCATTGCCGGGGATTTTTCCCGATGGGTTCTAACGGTCTTTTCTTTGCAGATAGCGGCCGGCCCCAGTAGTTCGTGATCTTCAGGCGACCACGTACGTTTTTAAAAATCTACCTCACTTTACGACATAATCAGTACACTTCACGACATGATCAGTACACTATAGCTCAGATTCAATTTTAAATATCCAACTAACTATCTAGAAGGTAAAATCGCTACACCGTTATCTCCAAGGCTATACCATCCCTACTTAAATCCACTAACGGATTAATTAATTAAGTCACTCGTTACTCATCGAATGTAATTTCTTTGTTTCAAACTCGATTTGGTCAAAGCCTCCATTGTGGAGTTTAAAATGCAATCAAGTAATAGAAAAAAAGATTCGGTAAATTACACAAAACAAAAATCTACATAAATATTTAGCTATATACTGATTTACCATTTGTTTTACTTTTCTATATTGATTAATTATTATAATATGTTTCGGTCAAAATCTGTCGCACGGTTTGTTGGATCTCCTTGATGATACTCCCAAATCGTCTCGGCGAGGCTCCTTCGATGTCTAATCATCGTCGATCGATGTTAAGAAGGAAAGATGAAGCATGCATGTACAAGAACATAAAAAGGTTAGGATTAGGGTTTCATACCAAATAAATATTTTGACCTTAAAAGAATGTCTACAATGTTTAAAAGTTTGATATAATAAATTGTAAAGTACAAATATGTAGATAGTTATTACAATGACCAACGAGTTACCTATAAAAAAGAATTCAACGATTATTGTTTATTATTGGCTGATTAAATAACTTGGTTTGTTTAACTTAATACTAGTGCTTGAGCAAACAAGTTTTCATAGTCGATTATTATAAGTTGTCCATTAATCGATCTTATGTTGCGTTGGCCAACCAAAAAATTAGTTTCTTTTGACGCCATGAACTCTTTGATGGCATTTTAAGCAAATAGCCTCTGCAAAATTTATGCGGAAATATTATTTTGTACATCTATCTACAAACATTTAGTGTTATTTATTTTAAATTTTTTTAAGGGTTTAGGGTTTAGATGTTGCTCATAGAGTATTCACAAATGGAAAGTGTGTAGTGTGTGTATATATACTCAAATCAACTTAATTGAATCAAATTGAATACACAAAATATAATGGTGTGTTAAAGCTCTTTGATTGCAACCTATTACATTCTTTATCATTCTATTTTTTTATAATTAAATACACAAAATATAATTCTATGAAAATTTATAGAAATAGAATAAGCAAACGTCTGATAAGTGACTTATGTTAAACAAAATTTAAGAAGACAATTATTACGTCAGTTTTGCAGGATGGAATGAACAGTTACACGGATGGAAAACAAGTAAAGAGACTACATATGGGCAAAACAGGGGCGACAGTGCCATCCTTGTCCTTTTCATTTCGGCCATCTAAATTGAGTCCCTGCTCGTCAAAACAGGGCGAGCAGTAAAATCGCTCGCAGCAGGCGGCCAGATTGACGGCAGGCATCCGTGCGCCACTCGTCTCTACGTAGCTCACCTCGATCTTCATTATAAACTGAGAAGGCAGTTTGCGACTGCATCATTGCATTGCCCAGGGCGCTCACCTCTTCATTAGCCTCGGCAGACAGTGGTTGGTCGGTCTATTTTGGGCCACCATGCATGATCGATAAAAATGGAGGAGCTCCCTGGATGAGGAGGGACGGGTTACAAAAAGATCATCGATCGCACGGCATGCCTGATGTTAATATATCGCTACTATTGTTAGATTTGTAGCAGAAGAAAATATAAAAGCGATTCAATTCTATGCACTGGGATTTTATTAATTTCGAAATTGAAATGGTGACGGTCCGGAAAGGTTATTTATAGGAACAACAAACTGAAGTATTAACTTTAACAGGTCACCAATCGAAAGCGTCGACCTTCGCTCGTTAAGGAAGAAGGCAGGCAGGCTCTTCTTGTTAAGAGGCTCACACAGTGGGCAGTGGAAACCGAAGCATTGCGCAAACAGAGCAGCGGCAGTAGCTTCCGCCGCGATGCGCAAAGCGACGTCGTCCGTCTCAATGTCCCCATCCGACGAGAAGAATGTTCTTCTCTCGCCCGGCCATATCTACCTCGCTATAGTCCCTCGTCTTTCCAGCCAATCCAGGCTCGGCAATGATATTAAAGCGCAGGGAACTTCCAGTGAGGAGAAATCGTTTCCGCCGCCGGAGGAGATGCTGAAGGAGGCTGCCTCGCTCTTCCGTCTCTCTTTACCCATCGCGCTCACTGCGCTGCTGCTCTACCTGCGCTCGGTCGTGTCCATGCTCTTCCTGGGCTCGCTGGGCGACCTTCCCCTGGCCGCTGGTTCCCTCGCCATCGCCTTCGCCAACATCACCGGCTACTCCGTTCTCTCGGGGCTTTCGCTCGGCATGGAGCCGCTCTGCTCGCAGGCGTTCGGCGCCAACCAGCCGCGCCTCATGACGCTGACCTTCCACCGTTCGGTCCTCTTCCTGCTCTGCTCCTCGTTGCCTATCGCGCTGCTGTGGTTCAACATGTCGCGGATCCTGCTCTTCCTCCGGCAGGACCCGGAGATCACCGCGCTGGCTCAGGACTACCTCCTGTTCGCGCTCCCGGACCTCCTCTGCTTCTCCCTCATACACCCAATCCGGATCTACCTGCGGTCGCAGGGCGTCACTCGGCCGCTCACCGCCGCGGCCGCCATCGCCGCCGCCGTCCACCTTCCAGCCAACTTCCTCCTCGTGATCCACCTTGGCCTGGGTGCGCCCGGCGTGGCCGCGGCCACCGCGGCCTCTAACCTCGCGCTCGTCCTCTGCCTCCTCCCGCTCGCGCCCCTCGGGCCCACCACGGAGTGCCTCGCCGGATGGGGCCCGCTGGCCCGCCTCGCCGCCCCCAGCTGCGCCTCCGTGTGCCTCGAGTGGTGGTGGTACGAGCTTATGATTCTCCTCTGCGGCCTCCTCCCGGACCCCCGTGCCTCCGTCGCATCCATGGGCGTTCTCATCCAGACCACCGCCCTCGTGTACGTCTTCCCATCCTCCCTCGGCTTCGGCGTCTCTGCTCGCGTCGGTAACGAGCTCGGATCCGACCGCCCTGCGCGCGCGCGCGTTTCTGCGACCGTTTCCGTGCTCCTCGCGGCCGCCATGGGCCTCGCCGCGATGTGCTTCTCCGCCGCCGTCAGGGAGCGATGGGGCCAGATGTTCACTGACGACGCTGACATCCTGCGTCTGACGGCAGCGGCTCTGCCGATCGTGGGGCTATGCGAGCTCGGAAACTGCCCGCAGACAGTCGGATGCGGTGTCCTGCGCGGCAGCGCGCGCCCGTCGCGCGCCGCGCACGTCAACCTGAGCGCCTTCTACCTCGTAGGAATGCCGGTTGCCGTCGGACTGGGATTCTGGCTTGGAATGGGCTTCGTCGGGCTGTGGATGGGCCTTCTCGCGGCCCAAGTATGCTGCGCCGGCCTCATGCTTCACGCCGTAGGGACCACCGACTGGGAGGCGCAGGCTCAACGGGCCCAGTTGCTGACGCGTGCAACCGCTACCGCGGCCGTCACGGCTCTGCCGGAGCCGGCGGTGCTGGAGGAAGTGAAGGTAGAGGAACAGGTGGCGGAGGAAGGCAGATTGTATTATGATACTGTTTTCGATCAAGGTGTACGAGTTGGAGAAGATGATACCGGATAGCTAGAAAAGGTTGATACTATCTGTCTATTAATTAATTGCAGAATTGGAGTGTTAGTTCGATCGACGATCGTAAAAAGTATTTTAATTGCTGGATTCAAGCATCTAATAAAGTCTTATAACTTTACTAAAAAAGACAAGAACAGCTAATTTCTATATTATGTTTTCTCTTCTGATGCTCTCTCCGTTGTGAATTAGTTAAACTTCGTCCCGGCCCGTTCGTGTCGGATTGATTTAATAATATTGGACTTTTCGAAGATATCAGCATCACTATAAATCTCAGGGGATTCACGTGAGTAGAAGTAATTGACCAGTCAAAAAAAAAAATCTACTTAAAGTTGGCCTAGTGACTACATTTCACTGTAACAATGTATATATAATGTTCCCTACGCTTATAATTATCAGCTGGATCGGGAGACAAGATGGAGACCCTGTCATTTGGAGCTATCCAACTAATTAAATTAGACCATGTTTCTCCCATTTGCTGCGACACAGCACGACGCTAGTCATTAGCAAACTACACGATATTTACATCGATCGATGGTTCGTTGTATTCATGCATGCCGTCCATGTCTCATCGCCTCAAGTCTGTTAGGACATATCCATCAACCCCCTCCATTAGTTTGCTTGACCTATTGCTGGCCAGCCGGCGCTGGCCGGCGACTACATATTCATTTTCACGGTCTCACAAGTGAAGTGAAGCGTTTGTCCTCGTCGTCTGTCGGTTCGAGGACCAACGCAGATGGTAACTGAGGAACCTAATGGATGGGGAAGAGGCGAGTTATTCCGGGATGCCTGGATTTATGTCCTACTAGCAGCTCAGCTAAGTTCCCGGGGGCAAAAGGTTGGCTAGAACCATGACAAACAGGTTAGTTGTGCACGAATGGATGAGATGGCATCGTGGAAGGATATTTAATTTGTTTTCAGGATTACTGTCCGATTTCATTTTCGACCGTGCCATCTCACATTCAATTAATTTCTCAATTTGTTTATGTATGCAGAATCGGCGACGTCACGTTCGCTACTTGTAGAACAGTCTAATTTTAAAGTTTTAATTTACCCATCGATCCAGACAGTAGTCTCGTACGTCGATCGGCTTTAAAAGAGAATAATAAATGAGTGGTGATAAAAAGTTGATCATGTAGAATAGTATATTTAAAATAGTGAAGTATTCTTTACCCGTATTTTTAATTTTGTTTAATGAGAGTATGCATGCATGAACTGATAAACATGATTTATTATAAATGTAGTATCAGAGAGTGTGATAGTAACATACTATAAAGCTCCAATAATACTTTGATAAACTTGGGGATCAACCATCACCGAGAGGAAGAAGTTGTAGAGAAGTTATTTGTAGTAATTGGTGTAGAGGTCGGACGTGCTCTATCTATTTTAGTTCTTTAAAGAAGCCCAGTAATATATTTGCTCTGAGAGAGGATATAATCTTCATCATATGGAATAAGTTCAACACCAAAAAAAAAACAAACATTTCCTAAATCTCGAATAAGAAATTTTTGATTGAGAAGATATAATAGATTTGTAATGTCCTTTTGATTATTGCTAGTTAATAGAATGTCATCCACATAAATAGTAAAAAATATCATAAATCCATCATTATGTTTGTAAAATAGAGAGGAGTCAGTTTTTGATCCAGAAAATCCTTAAGCCTGTAACCATTTAGATAATCGATGAAACCATGCACGAGGAGTTTGCCAAAGACCATATAAAGATTTCTTGAGGTGGCAAATATGAGATGGAAATTGTGTATGAATAAACTCAGGTGGTTGCTCCATAATTACTGTTTCCTCAAGAATTTCATGAAAAAATGCATTAGAAACATCTAATTGTCGGATAGACTAATTAGAACTAATAGCTATTGATAATAATAATCTAACAGATATAATTTTGATGATTGGGCTAAAGGAATCATTGAAGTCAATACCTAGTTGTTGAGTAAATCCTTTGGCTACAAGTTGAGCTTTATATCGTTCAAGAGAACTATCAGCTCGATGCTTAAGACGGAATATCCATTTAGAACACACAACATTCATGGATGGAGTGCGTGGAACTTGGCTCCATGTTCCATTATGAAGAAGTGCATCAAATTCTGTAGCCATTGCACTACGCTAATTCGGATCCTTGTTTGTTTGTGTAAAACAAGTTGGTTTAATAGATTTTGAGGAGACCACTAGAGCTTGAGGAAAAGGATATCGAGTAGTCATTGGTGGGCATCGTGCATATATGCCACTTAAGGGAAGCATGCGACGAGGAGCATTATCATTTGAATCATTTGTTGATGGTGATGAGGAAGTGGGCTGACAAGGGGAATTTGTTGCCGAACTTGTATTATCTGAGGATCCAGAGCTAGAAAACAAATTATCATCGATCGGTGAGACTTCTAAAATTGGAGCAACAACTTGAAGTGATTCTGATGGTATAAGAGAGTTATTAGGGAGCTCTGGAGAAGGACCTAGAATGCCATCTCTTCTGATAATGTTGGGTGATATCAAAAATGTACCACCTGTATCTGGAGGAGAGATTGAAGAGACTGCCAAAAAAGGGAATAGAGATTCATCAAAAATAACATGTTGTGATGTAATATCTGTCCAGTTGGTATATGTAAGCAAAGATACCCATGATGCATATTACTATAACCAAGGAAAACACATAGTAATGAATGAGAGTCAAGTTTGTGTTTAGAGTAGGGGCGTAACCATCGATAACATGCGCAACCAAAGATTCGAAGAAAGGTATATTCAGGAGTTTGATTATAAAATTTTTCTAAAAGACACTTATGATTGAGCAATGAGGTAAGAAGTCGATTTATGAGATACATTGTAGTATAAACAACTTCATCCCAAAATTTGTGCTGAACCGATACATGATGAAGAAGAGCTGAGCCAGTTTCAACTATATGTCTATGTTTTCTCTCAGCAGAGCCATTTTGTTTTGAAGTGTGAGGGCAAGAGACTCAATGAACAATCTCACAAGAGATAAGATGACGATGAAAAGCTTGATATTCCCCTCCCCAATCATAATGAAGAGAGAGACTATTTTACGATTAAAATATTGGTTAACTTGTTTTTGAAAATGGCAGAATATGTCAAATAAATTAGATTTTCTTTTCATAGGAAAAATCCAAGTCTATTTACTAAAATGATCAATGAAGATAACATAATATAAAAAACCTTGGTTAGATAAGATAGGTGCAGGACCCTAAATATCAGAATGAATTATTTTAAGTAAAAAATCGAAAACACATTCAGATAAAGTAAATGATAACTTATGACTTTTAGATTCCATGCATGCCTGACATGAATGAGATGGAGATGAAGTAAAGGAAGTTGGTAAATCATACCTATTTATGATCGACTTAATAATACGAAGGGAAGGATGATCAAGTCAAGCATGTCAGGCTGGTTTATTTATGTGTTCACCAATAAAAGCTTTGATTGAAGAATTTTTAAAATAGTAGAGATCATTTTTTATTCCTCCAAGAAACACAGTAGTATTGGTTTCTCTATCTTTTATAAGATAATGATTATGAAGAAATTCAAAAAAGACATTGTTATCAAGGCAAAATTGACGTGTGGATAGTAAATATTTAATAATAGATGAAACATGAAAGATGTTGTGCATGTGAAAAGTACGATTGGATAAATGAATTTATGTATTTCCAAGATTAGTAATTTGCAAACCTGAGTCATCACTTGTACCAAATCCGAATCAAAGTAGTACTTCTGTAAAGATATAATAATCTGATGTAACATGATGAGTTGCTCCAGTGTCAATATATCATTCAGTGGATAAAAATTTTGATGGTTTGCCATAAGTAAGGATAGATGAGAGCACTTTAGGATAGACTTGTGAAGTAGTTGGGGTGTCTTAAGCTGAAGGACCACTGATGAAGGTTCTGTCAAGTCTTTTAGGACGTTGAATACCAGTATATCCAATTGGAGATAAATTTGCCATCTCCGAACATTCGACATCAAAAATAAAAGCAATGAAGAAAAAGTTGTTGTACGTAGCTTGGGCCAAAAGGCACGGAGGTTGTTCCTCTTCTCCCCTACTATCCTGTTATGAGTTGGTGGTTGATAGAAACGAGGAAGGAGGATAGTGAGCAAAATGGATGTAGCACATCCGGTCTCTACACCAATTGCTACAAATAACCTCTGTACAACTTCTTGCTCTTCGGTGATGGCTGATCCCCAGGTTTATTGAAGTATTGTTGGAGCTTTACATATATTACTATCACACACCTTGGTATTACGTTTGTAGTAAATCGTGCTTGTCAGTTCATGCATACTCCCACTGAACAGAATTGGAAAGGTGTGAAAAGAATACTTTGCTATCTTAAAGGCACTATTCTACATAGTCTTCTTTTATATTGTCACTCATCTCGAGATTTACATGCCTATAGCGATGCAGATTGGGCAAGTTCTCCTGAAGATAGACGCTCTATTAGTGGATATGCAATATTTCTTGGACGAAATCTTATCTCTTGGAATTCGAAAAAGCAATCTACATATTCGTTCAAGCACTGAGACTGAATATAAAGCTATAGCCAATGCAATGTCAGAAATTATTTGGCTTCAATCCCTTCTCTCTGAACTTATCTTACATCACATATTGCACCAAAAATTTAGTGTGATAATATTGGAGCAACATATCTTACAGCAAATCCAATATTTCATGCTCGTACAAAACATGTTGAGAGTGATTTTCATTTTGTTTGGGAGCGCGTGACAAGTAAACAATTATCTGTTTTCTATATTTTGCAGAAGATCAAATTGTTAATATCTTTATCAAGCCATTATCTAGACAATATTTCAGTAGACTATCATGCAAATTCAACGTCAGAAATCTCCCGTTAAATTTATCGGCGAGGGGGGGGATAAAAAAGAATAATTATTTAATAAAATTTTTGACAGAGTCAAATCAAATTTATATTATTAGATTATACTTTTTCCTTATTAATATGTTAATTGACAGTTTCTTTAGGAATCTGTTAATTAATAATTTTTTATTTGACTAAACATTCTAATACTTCTATAAATTATATGTTTCATGGATAAACTATTCAATCAAAAAAATTATTTTAGACTCAAAAAAATTATATGTTTTATCAGGCTTATCTATGTTAACTACCGATCGTACTACTTTCAAATATTATTAATTAATCTGGTGGGCGAACGATGACCTCGTTCGCGATCAGTTCTGAAAACACTGGACCCAAATTAATCACTTTAGATTGGGTGCCGATCGTGTCGAGTGGATCGGATCTTTAAATGCACCTGGTGAGTCTATTTAACAAACAGTGCTACTAGCTGTCAACTTAGTGACAAGCTAACACACAGTATGGCCCCCAAATTCAATAGCTTTGCATCCATTCTGTTAGGATTATTAATGGGCCATGCTTATCTTCTCCCTTTTAAAGCAAATTAAGCGATATATCAAAGTAAATTAATTACTTAAACGCAAAAGAGCTAGCTAGCTGTAATATAATGTTACAACAACTGACAGCCATCGATCGATTACCCTGATATTTACTTTAATAAAATCAACTGATCACCTCAAACTCTAGAGAGGAAATTACAGGGATCAACAAGACAAAACAATCAATAGCATTATATATAGATGAAGACGATGTTGCAACTCTACATTTTGGCAAACTCTGCCGCACCATATGCATGTTTATAATCAACTATCAGTAACTAGAGATCGATCGAGGAAACGAATGCCCTACCGAATAGCATTTCGTTCCGTCCAGCACTACTCTATATATGCACAATGGACCTGCATATGGCAAACAAGAGAGAATGTCGATGCTTATAAATCATGATTCTCAATATCAGTGGTTGCCAAATAAATACCTGAGCAATAAGAAACAGTAGACACATGAGATGAGTGCTATTTGTATTAGACCGTATCAGAAATAGAGAGAATCTCTACCAATGTTGGTGGCATGCATGCTATATACATTGACTAATGACTATGAAACCCTGAAACAAGCATTGAAAATGAGAGAGAATCTATATACAACTGACGGGAATTAAGTAGAATGCTTATGGATGGTATCTTTATTTATCCTTGCTACGGTTTAGAAAATAAGCCAATTTAATGATAATAAAACAGTAAAAACATAGAGGAGGATTGTACTCATGCCAATTAACGGAATTGGTACTTGAAGCACAGTTGCAGACCCATCAGATCATGTGAGGCCAATATAGTTATTAATCGACTATGAGAATGCTCCAGCTCCAAATATTGGAGGACCTGCTATTTTAAAGTAATCTAATAAGGCTTATTAAGTTATGCTTTTAAAACATTTATGGGTTTTAATGTGCAAACACCAAATTGTTTTATTGTATCTTTTTTTTTGATCGATGTGCCGAAATAAAATAAAGCTCTGTAGTATAAATAGGCAAGTTGAGGAAACATAATAATGATAAATTTTCATCAACATCATTTCAATAAATGATTTGAGGTTTCTCTAAAATAAAATAAAAAATTAAATGTGGAAAACTATATTTTAAAAAAATGATTAACAAGGTTGGATAACATCGAATCTCGAGCGACTGACCCAGTCTCATGAAATTTCCCACTGACTGTCAGGATAAATCGGGAAACGTTCAAGACGGACAGTTCAGAAGTCCAACATCCCATGATTTACCTCCCATTTGAAGGAAAAATTCCTATAAAATATACCGTAATTAAAAATTAAACTGAATACCTGAGATAACAATTAATTATTTTTCCACCGTGTCATAACCCGAGAGCAAGAAAAAAGTTATCTTTTAGGATCTATGGATTAACATACACTTCATGTCCAATGATTTAATGTGATAACAATTGCTTTTGCATCTGATATTAGAGTTTTTTTTTATGGTGACACACTTGATTAAAAATTCTGCCATATTAATATTATATGATCAAATTCATATATGATATCGTTTTTTAATTAAAAAATTCGTAATTATTATAATTTTCTTGAATTCAGGGAGAGTCTTAGAGGTGACTGAATAAGGATCTAAATTGAGTTTAACTTGATGTGCTCTTACTCGATTAACCATCATCAATCATCAATGATGATTGATAATCAATGACATCCCATGACTACCGACCTCCGGTTACCACCACGGGTGATCACCTCGGCAACCTCTAATGACCACGATCAGCAACCGAAAGATGGCTGTTAACCAGTTTGTTGGCTGCCTCCCGAAGCAGCACCTCACAATAGTGCATTATTCTTGATCCTGTCGACAAGTGAAGAAGGTTCTTACTCGGATGACTCGATTTGACAAAGATGACCTCGGTTGCGATAATGGGTGAGTCGAGGTCAGGTCTGAGAATTCAGTAGGGCAAGGGTGACTCGAGTCAGACAAAAAATGAGAGCACAAAGGTGGAGGCAAGATTTCAAATGTTGGAACCCCCTTTTTGGAGCTCCAAGGGGGTTTATATAGGGGAGAGGAAACTCCCTGTCTTGTCAAAGCTATTCTATCTCATTAAAACCTGATCCACTGACAAACTGACCCCTTGGTAGCTTTGGTCACTCTGAGACTGCCATAGCCGCCTGACAACCTGCCCACCTGTCTCTTCTGTTCTTAATTAATGTCTGTTACTTTGTCAGGTCATGATTATGATAGCTGTCTTTTCGTTATAATGGGAGGATTTGGGGAGATCATACTCAGCCTCCTCCTATCGATTAATTGTGAACCTACCCAAGTCTGGCCGATTGAGCGAGGACGGTCAGTCAGGTAAGTTAGGTGTCTTGCCTATCCCATCCCTGAGAACAGACCTGTCGTCCAGGAAATCCGACCATCCCTGACAGGGTGAAGTCTGCTTTACTGACCTGGCAGATCCGACTGGCTGAGACTGCCCATACAGCCGAGCTATGCAAGTCGCATCTTATAGAAGAATTGGCAGGGCGCTTAAGTCATTGGGTCGGGGAGTTCTCGACCAGATGCGCCCGACCGGGAAGACCCGACCGGGAGGACCCGACCAACAGGACCGAATACCTTTGTTACTCCCGTTTCTACAAGGAACCTAACCCGAGTTTCTACTCTAGCCCGACTGAGTAGTCCCGACCGGGAGGACCCGAAAACCTTTGTTACTTCCCTTTCTACAAGGAACCTAACCCGAGTTTCTACTCTAGCCCGACTGAGTACGTAGTCCCGACCGGGAGAGCCCGGCCGGGAGGACCCGACCGGGAGAGCCCGACCGGGAGGACCCGAATACCTTTGTTACTTCCCTTTCTACAGGGAACCTAACCCGAGTTTCTACTTTAGTCCGACTGAATAGTCCCGACCGGGATTACCCGACTAGCTACGACCGTCAACCGATCTCATCTCGAGCTCTCCTGAATTCCGATCCCTCAGGTTAGGTTGATACCTGATGCACCCAACTATCTTTGCCTGACCGAGCACTAACCCGACCGGGCTCACAACCAGCCCAGAAAACGTATCCGTCCGGATCAATTGTCATTCGAATCCTCAACTTTTGGCCAAAAGCCAAAATCTAACTCACTTGGCTACACAATAACTATTGCTGATATATTGCTCTGGTTAAATACCATGAAGGTTTAAGTCATCAGTCAATGAACGATTTGACGTGCTCGTTGGAGGTTACTAGCGAAGGTGATGAAGAGGACTTGAAACACACTTCAACAGAGAATTAGACTGGTGACGGGATGTCCCAACATGCCACTTCGACGCCCAAATTATGGTTTACTTGAGGTAGTGTGCGAGAAGGAGAAGATGGAGAAAAGGAGAAAAATTACTAGAGAGTGTTAAAAAATTAGGGATTCTTGTACCGATCTTTTTATACCTATCTCAACTCTCAAGAGCATCTCCACGTAGATGCTGCATATTCTCTCATCATCATCCTCGCGTGTAAGCCTATAAGGAGACCATATATGATAACTGTTACCATTCACTAAGTGTCACGTGGTTGAAGTATAACATTTAGGAGGCCACCTCTGATATCCTTGTAACTGCCTCTCCATTAATTGAATGTCACGTGCTCCTGAATATTCATGAAGGGACAATTTCAATGATGAGGAAATTACAGTTCTCCTCACGTGCTTTGAGCAAGCTATGTGAGGTGTAGGCTGGATCTGGGGATGACGAAGTGAGGAAATGAAGTCGGGAGTAGCCTTGAGAGTAGATGAAGTCAGGATCTAAGAGCGAGCTGGGAGGATGTCGACGATCGAGATTGAGTCATGTAGATGGTACCGAGATCTAAGATCGAGGTTTGAAGGGTATCGGCTACTGAGGCCGAAACAGGTAGATGGTGTTGGGATCTAAGACCGAAGCTTGAAGGATGTCGGTGACTGAAGTCGAGTAAGGTAGATAGTGCTGGGATCTAAGATCGATGCTTGGTGGGTGCTGACGACTGAAGCTGAGACAAGAAGATGGGTGCTGGGTGTTGGATATTATTATCCCTATTAGATGGGTTTATTTGTAAGTTGCACATGTAAATACAATCTGAGTTCTTAAAGTGATCTAACATATGTTTATTGGGTTTCGGATTATTGAATGCGGGTTCAATGTATACAACCCTTTAGGCCAATCTGTTATTATCTATGAGCTGATAACAGATTGGATTCCTATATAAAGGGGAGATCCCCAAGGGTTTAGGGCATCCATCTTGACCTAGTTTCTTGTTCCCCATTGATAAGAAACTTTACAACACTGTCAACCCTAAGCCCCTTGAAAGATTCTTCTTCTTCTTTTCGTTGCATCTTTTGTTGATGCAGTCTAGCCCGGTTGTTGTTTTGGTGTTTGACAATGATTTAAGTTTGGTTGAGCGAATTTGGGTTAAAGTCCTGGTCGGCGACTGGGCATGAAATCCCGGTGAGTGAAGCCGGGTCCTGGTGAGTGAAGCCAGGTGTTGGAAATCCCGGTGAGTGAAGCCGGGTCCTGGTGAGTGAAGCCAGGTGTTGAAAAGTCCTAATTCGGAAGAGGTGGGTGAAAAGTCCTAGCTTGGAGGGCTAGGTGAAAAGTCCTAGCTTGGAGGGCTAGGTGAAAAGTCCTAACTTGGAGGGTTAGGTGAAAAGTCCCATCTTGGAGAGTTAGGTGAAAAAGTCCTGGCTTGGAGGGTCAGGTCCTAGCTTGGAGGGCTAGGTTTGGAAAGTCCTAATCCGGAAGAGTTGGGTGAAAAGTCCTAGCTTGGAGGGCTAGGTGAAAAGTCCTAACTTGGAGGGTTAGGTGTAAATTCCCAACTTGGAGGGTTAGGTGAAAAATCCTTAGCTTGGAGGGCTAAGGTGGATGAAATCCTAGCTTGGAGGGCTAGGTTGGAGCCCCTGGATCGGTCTGGTGACCGATCAGGGAGATTGGCACGGTGCTCCTTCGTGGATCGGTCTGGTGACCGATCCAGCGATGACTGATCGGTCTGGTGACCGATCAGGGAGTATGTGTTTCACTTACTGCACAGCTCCTGATCGGTCTGGTGACCGATCAGGGAGCGAACAGTGAGTTGAGTTCCCCTGCTGATCTGCTCCTGATCGGTCTGGTGACCGATCAGAGATACTGCTCAGATCGGTCTAGTGAACGATCATTTGTTGCAAGGTTCTCACTATCACTGATCAGGATGACTCCTGATTGGTCTGGAAGCAGCCTGATTGGTCTGGTGACCGATCAGGCAGGAGCCTGATTGGTCTGGAGACCAATCAGGAGTATGCAGAAGACTTCTGGATCGGTCTGGTGACCGATCAGGGTCCTTCCTGATCGGTCTGGTGACCGATCAGGCGCAGAACTTTAATTCAAATATGCTATCAGAAGTCTGTTTTCACTGCCGATTCTCTGCTACTTGCTGATTTCTTTTTGATATGCATTGCTAAGCTTCTATTGGAGTGTCCAGGCTTTACAGGGATGATTCAAACATTGGAGGAGAGTCAATGGGAGGCTTTCCTTGGAGCAGGTTTGGCTGTTTCCTTATTTCAGGTCTCAACGGCGTCTGGAGAGCAGCTGGCAACTGACGGAGGCTCAGCTGGAGAGGGTCTTCAGTGGACTGAGTGCTCAGGGAGTCAGGGGGTCAGGCTGTGGCTTCAGTGGATGCTGATGGAGAGCCTGGTGATGGGAGCAGATGCTTAAGACGAGGCTGGAAGCAGAGGAGCGACAACGAAAAAAAAACAGACAGGAACTTGAGGAGTTTGGCTGGGCTGTGTGTTGTGCTCTCTGTTGCCTGGTGCTTGAGCGTTCTTGTTTCATCTTTGTGAGCTATCCTTCTCTTAGTCTCGTGAGCTTATCTTGTATCCTATTGATACGCTTGTGGAGAGGTTTCTCCACCGAGAAGGAGGCGCTGTTTTATCCGGGTCACCGGGGCTTGATCTGCCGACGATCAAGGGATCGCCCACCTTACGGGCACGCCAAGGAGTAGGGGCAAGTTATCCCCGAACCTTGTAAATGACCATTGTTAGCGTATTGGTTTGTATTCTTTGTTTTTGCATTTCTATTAAGATTGTTTCTCTGCGTATGCTTTGTTTCCGCTGCTGCTAACTTAAGTGTAGAGAAAGATTTCAAAAGAGCAACTTGTGGGTGTCTGGCTAGATTCACCCCCCCTCTCTAGCCATCTCGTTCCCAACAAGTGGTATCAGAGCTTGGGGCCCTACTTCAACGGCTTAACATCCGAGAGCTAACAAAGATGGCCATGGGAAGAGAAGGGTTTAGCACCAACCGACCTTCACTCTTCGACGACACTGATTTTTCATATTGGAGGTCGAAGATGGAGTTTTACCTCAAAACCAACTTCAGCATGTGGTTTGCTGTCAAGGAAGGTTTTTCCACTCCTAAAGATGCTGAGGGAAAAGAGATGAACTTCTCAAGTTGGTCGGCAGATCAAATCCGGAAAGGTGAAGCCGATGCGAAAGCGGTGGTAACTTTGCAATGCGGGTTGACCAAGGACCAAATAATCAAGGTTGGTCCCTTCACAAGTGCGAAGACCTATGGAGCAAGATCATTGAGCTCCATGAAGGCACTCAAGACACCCGGACTGCCAAAAAGGACCTTCTTCTCACCCAACTTCAAAATTTGTCCATGGAAGAGAATGAAACTGTAAGTACACTCCATGGACGATTCAATGAAATCCTCAACGGTCTCCACTCCATTAATGAGAAGGTAGAGAACCGAGATCTTATAAGGTATGTCCTCAAAGCTTTTCCTAGGAATGCCTTATGGTCATCCATGGTGGATGCTTACAAGGTGTCCAAGGATTTATCTTTTGTTAAGTTAGAAGATCTATTTTGTGAAATGGAACTACATGAGATCTCTAACAAAAGTTCAAAAGAGAAAGGTATTGCTTTAGTGGCAGGTGACAACAAGAAGAAGAAGAAGGGGAAGAAGAAGGAGAAGGAAGTCTCTTCATCTTCATCCTCATCCGAGTCCGAGGAGGAGGGCAGCTGGTCTTCTTCCTCCGAGATGGCTAACTTTGTTAGAAGGATGATGAGGAAGAGCCGGCGCCTCAAGGGTAAAGGTAACCCAAGTAAAGTTAAATTTGATAAGTCTAATGTTACTTGTTATGAGTGTAGCAAGAAAGGACATTACAAGGATGAATGTCTGAAGTTAAAGAAGAAGAATGATAAATCAAAGAAGAAAAAGAAGGCCTTGAGGGCCACATGGGATGAATCGTCCTCTAGTTCATCCGAAGAAGAGAAGGAGGAGAAGTATACTCATCACCGTGCTCTCATGGCCATAGAGGATTCAAATGAAGAGGAGAGTGGAGATGAATCAAGCTCCTCAACCGCGCCTTCATCATCTTCGGATGATGAAGAGGTAATTTCTCCCGAGCTAGATAAGTGCTATAGAACCATTGCATGTCTAGCTAGATTGCTTAAAAAATCCAAGAACAAAGTTAAATTGTTGAAATTGGAAGTAGAAGAATTGAAATCCTCTAGGGTGGAGGATATTAATGATTTTCATGAAAAATCCTCAATGGATCAGAATCTTGATAATTTGCATGTTAAAAATCTTGAGGATGAAAATAAGGGCTTGAAGGGTGAAATTAAAAATCTCAAGAATATTCTTGAGAAATTTTCAACAAGCTCCAAAACCCTAGATATGATCTTAAACTCACAAAAGGCGGTTTATAACAAGGCCGGTATAGGTTACCGACCTAAAGAACCCACTTTTGTGTCCTTGATGTCAAGAACCAAATTTAGATCGCCTAATAATTCTAGGGTTCAAAAGGTTAGAAAAAAAAAGACTAAGGCATGGGTGCCTAAGTCTTTCATTGTAGATTCTTTAGGTCCCAAAATTTGGGTACCTAAAACTTCTATCTTTAGAATTGTATAAGCATTATTTGAGGGGGAGCATCTATCAACATGGGAGGTTGATATTTGGTGCTCCAAACCCATGACCAAAGGCAAAATTGTCATTCACATGGATGGTTATGGAAAATTCGAATTAAATGCTTTGAGCTCCATTGTTTTAGATCTTATGACAATATAATCCCTTGGCTAGTGATTTTTATGATATTCATGTGTCAAAATACTTAGTCATGGTATAATCTACTTTAGTGTTTAAGTTCTTCCATGATCAAGTATGCCATGATTTTCTTGTATGTATTATGCCAACATGAAGAACACATGGTTTGTGAAAATCACTATGAAAATCTCACAATACATGATTAGACAAAGAACATGAGTTTAAGGCCTAGGCTTAAGCTTTTCTTATTATTTTGGAGATGAACCTAGATGAGTATGCCATGACTTTGGTGTTTGGATGATTAACATTAATCTATGACATGCCCATTTTGATTAAGAACAATATCAACACATAGCTTAAATTGATCATGATGTGAAATAAGCATGTTTTGAAATTTTGATCATCCATTGGAATTGGCACAAACCTAATTTTGGTTAAGAACAACATGATCACATAGGTTATGATATTTTAAGTTCCATGACTTGTTTGATTTCCCACTGATCATGCCTTGGCACACATAGACTTCATTCATGTATTGATGTTGATAAATAGCAAAATGCATTCATGCTATCCATGATTATAAACCTCCTGTTCAAATGATGGTATGCATACCTGTCTTGGAATTTTGATACAAACATATTTTGACATTCAAGTTCATACTTAGAGCATACTTATCATGCTTTGACATAAATCTGTTTTGAAAACTCAAGATCATGCCAAGAACATGCTTAGAACATAATTGATCAGTCAACCTAGTGATGGTATATTGATCCATGGAAATTCTTAATGCTTGATATGAAATGAAGCTTAGTTAAGAGACCCAAATCAGAGTGCTTGTTTTGATTAAATGATTTATGATTAATGGAACTCATTTAGGGAGTAAATCTAATTGTATTAGGATTAGAGTGATTAAGAGTTGAAACGAACTCGTTTATGAAACTGATCAGTTTCAGAAACCATTCTGTATCATCCCTGATCGGTCCACCGACCGATCAGGGGTGCTTCTGATCGGTCTGGTGACCGATCAAACCAACTCTGATCAAGGAGCTCCCAGATCATTCCAAATTGATCCAAAACCTCCTCAAGCCAATCTCTTCTCATTGTATCAGTGTAATGATCATACCACACACAAATCTGATACAAACCAAGTACAATTGAAACATACTTGATCATCCATTGGTACAAACCTGGTACTAAGGGAGCACAAAATTGTTCAAGTAATACAAACCTGGTACTTAATAGTGATTTGATACAAACCTATGTTGGAATGTTCAAATTCATAAGAAAGGGTTTGTTGAGTCATGACTCTTGTTCTTAATGTCGTGTTTCGGAAATTTTTCTGAAATGTCGAATATTAATAGAGTCTACACCCCTATTGTGGAATGCAAATTGTTAATGCAGTTTGATCAGGAATGTATCAGAGTTTCAGAAATTTTTTGAAATCTGATCGCTCCCCAGACTAATCAAATATCTTTCTGTATCAAGTTATCAACGAACCTGATTGGTCACGAAGACCACTCAGGATTATATGTCGGATACAGATGCATTCCTTACTTGTCATATGAAACATATACATGTTTGACCTTGATATATTTCTGTATATATTTTTATGTGCAAGTTCACAATTGTTATCATATGATGCATATACATTGTTGCCATGATACATTTATGGTATATGCCTCTCATATGCAATTCAGAAATTATCCTTTGATTTTTTTTTTGGGGAGACCCTTGATTGAGGGGGAGTTGTGTTCAAACTTAATAATCATACCCTTTTCGATGTTTGACAAAGGGGGAGAAAATGGCTGATTAAGTTTATGGTTATTATAGGGGGAGGATCATGATTCCCCTATGAGAATTGAACGGACTTCAATTGATTGATACCTAAACTTAAATCGGGTTGTCAAACAACAAAAAGGGGGAGATTGTTGATGTAGTCTGGCCCGGTTGTTGTTTTGGTGTTTGACAATGATTTAAGTTTGGTTGAGCGAATTTGGGTTAAAGTCTTGGTCGGGGACTGGGCATGAAATCCAGGTGAGTGATGCCGGGTCCTGGTGAGTGAAGCCAGGTGTTGGAAATCCCGGTGAGTGAAGCCGGGTCCTGGTGAGTGAAGCCAGGTGTTGAAAAGTCCTAATTCGGAAGAGGTGGGTGAAAAGTCCTAGCTTGGAGGGCTAGGTGAAAAGTCCTAGCTTGGAGGGCTAGGTGAAAAGTCCTAACTTGGAGGGTTAGGTGAAAAGTCCCATCTTGGAGAGTTAGGTGAAAAAGTCCTGGCTTGGAGGGTCAGGTCCTAGCTTGGAGGGCTAGGTTTGGAAAGTCCTAATCCGGAAGAGTTGGGTGAAAAGTCCTAGCTTGGAGGGCTAGGTGAAAAGTCCTAACTTGGAGGGTTAGGTGCAAATTCCCAACTTGGAGGGTTAGGTGAAAAATCCTTAGCTTGGAGGGCTAAGGTGGATGAAATCCTAGCTTGGAGGGCTAGGTTGGAGCCCCTGGATCGGTCTGGTGACCGATCAGGGAGATTGGCACGGTGCTCCTTCGTGGATCGGTCTGGTGACCGATCCAGCGATGACTGATCGGTCTGGTGACCGATCAGGGAGTATGTGTTTCACTTACTGCACAGCTCCTGATCGGTCTGGTGACCGATCAGGGAGCGAACAGTGAGTTGAGTTCCCCTGCTGATCTGCTCCTGATCGGTCTGGTGACCGATCAGGGATACTGCTCAGATCGGTCTAGTGAACGATCATTTGTCGCAAGGTTCTCACTATCACCGATCAGGATGACTCCTGATTGGTCTGGAAGCAGCCTGATTGGTCTGGTGACCGATCAGGCAGGAGCCTGATTGGTCTGGGGACCAATCAGGAGTATGCAGAAGACTTCTGGATCGGTCTGGTGACCGATCAGGGTCCTTCCTGATCGGTCTGGTGACCGATCAGGCGCAGAACTTTAATTCAAATATGCTATCAGAAGTCTGTTTTCACTGCCGATTCTCTGCTACTTGCTGATTTCTTTTTGATATGCATTGCTAAGCTTCTATTGGAGTGTCCAGGCTTTACAGGGATGATTCAAACATTGGAGGAGAGTCAATGGGAGGCTTTCCTTGGAGCAGGTTTGGCTGTTTCCTTGTTTCAGGTCTCAACGGCGTCTGGAGAGCAGCTGGCAACTGACGGAGGCTCAGCTGGAGAGGGTCTTCAGTGGACTGAGTGCTCAGGGAGTCAGGGGGTCAGGCTGTGGCTTCAGTGGATGCTGATGGAGAGCCTGGTGATGGGAGCAGATGCTTAAGACGAGGCTGGAAGCAGAGGAGCGACAACGAAAAAAAAAACAGACAGGAACTTGCGGAGTTTGGCTGGGCTGTGTGTTGTGCTCTCTGTTGCCTGGTGCTTGAGCGTTCTTGTTTCATCTTTGTGAGCTATCCTTCTCTTAGTCTCGTGAGCTTATCTTGTATCCTATTGAGACGCTTGTGGAGAGGTTTCTCCACCGAGAAGGAGGCGCTGTTTTATCCGGGTCACCGGGGCTTGATCTGCCGACGATCAAGGGATCGCCCACCATACGGGCACGCTAAGGAGTAGGGGCAAGTTATCCCCGAACCTTGTAAACGACCATTGTTAGCGTATTGGTTTGTATTCTTTGTTTTTGCATTTCTGTAAGATTGTTTCTCTGCGTATGCTTTGTTTCCGCTGCTGCTAACTTAAGTGCAGAGAAAGATTTCAAAAGAGCAACTTGTGGGTGTCTGGCTAGATTCACCCCCCCTCTCTAGCCATCTCGTTCCCAACATCTTCTTCCATAGAGATCAAGCCAACGACGCTACGACAAGGACAATGGCTCTTTAATCAGGTTTCTTGTCATTCAATTTTTATTTTTATTCTTATTATGCCATGATTCGATGAAACAATAGATCCATGCTTATATGTCTTGTCTTTTCTCCATAAAATTCTTATTTTGTTTCTAGAATTCATGCGATTAGGAGAAAACTCAAGTTATATCAATTGGTACCAGAGCCTTGGCTTTGTTTCATTATTTTTTTTCAATAATAAAGTTTAAGTTTTTCATCGATTTATTATTTATATGTTAGATCAAAATTTTCTAGTATAATATAATTTTGATCGTCGAAAATTATGTAAAAGAAAATTCTAGGATAAACTTAATTTCTAAGTTTTTTATATTTTTCACGAATAACACGAAGAACGATGAAAATGGTCACTATCCTTATTTTGTTAGGACCGAAAGGAATTTAGATATCTCCACAATGGTATGATATTGTCCACTTTGGGCCTAAGCCCTCATGGTTTTGCTCTTGGGCTCTCCCAAAAGGCCTCATGCCAATGGAGATATCTTTTTTCTTTATAAGCCTATGATCTTTCTCATGTGTTTTCGATGTGGGACTATGTTTGTAATCTTGCAACCCCAACAATCCCCCCTCAAACAAAGGACCACAAGCCCCCCCTCAAGCGGAAACCCTTTCCATTTAATGTCTGATCCTCAACCCACCAGAACTTTCTGCCCCTCGGTCCGCTCGACCTACTAGGACTTCACTACCTAGCCGCAACTAGGACTTCTCTGCGTGGTGTCTGGTCCTCTTGATCAAGACACGGGAGCCCACACATCCTTTATTCAAGGCTTAACCCACATATGGTTAGATCTGGATCATGGCTCTAGCTCGTGCTTCTTCCGGCGGTTAGTCCGATGAAGAGCGACTTGACTCTGATACCAATTGTTAGGACCGAAAGGAATTTAGATATCTTTACAATGGTATGATATTGTCCACTTTGGGCCTAAACCCTCATGGTTTTGCTCTTAGGCTCTCCCAAAAGGCCTCATGCCAATGGAGATATCTTTTTTTTTTATAAGTCTATGATCTTTCTTATGTGTTTTCGATGTGGGACTATGTTTACAACCTTGCAACCCCAACATATTTAACCTAATTTCAAGTTAAAATTGTGACAGTTTAATCGATTGATTTAGTCAATTAATCGATTATCGAGTCTAAAATAATGAATAGAAATAATTAAAAATCGATTAATAATTTTAATTGGTTTAGTTTTCAGGAGAATTAATCATTTGAATTTCCTTGTTTTATTTTAAACGATTAAAATAGACGATTTCTTCGAAGCAATAAAAAAAAAAATCGAACTGTTTCGCAGAAACAGTAAGAAAAAATTATTTTTATATATGTAAACAATAAAGTATATATATACATATAAATTAATACATTAAATATTTTTAAATAATATTATTTAATTATAGAACAGTAAAGACACTCTAATTTCTAAAGGAAGTTCTATATATGATTGTGTAATCATATATATATATATATTGGGTTTTTAGATCGATTGGATAATCAATTAGATCATATAATTCGATTACCGTATGATATCAATCGATTAATAAACCTAATTTGAAAGTATTAAGACTGATTAAGAAATTAATTGTTCGGTTAAAGTTTCTAAAATTTTCTTGGGTCTATCTACACAATGTGCTACTAAGTTGAACTATTATGTCGGCCCAAAGGAAGACACCATAGGTAGATTTAGTGTATTTTGTGTTGGTAGACGTATATCTATGCTAAGAGTAATCAGTCCAAAAGAATATTCTTTTTATGCCAGATATATGTTCAAGATAGTTTACGACTATTCAATAAATTTTTTTTATTTTTGTTTTGATCATGGACAAAATATGTCGGCCCAAAGGAAGGAATATTACATGATAGATTAAAGTTGTTGTAAGCTATGAACCAAAATATATAATTCATATAAAGTTTCATATTATGCGCACAATGGATCAGCCCAAAGGAAGACATTGTGTGGTCAATTAAAGTTTGAGTTACATTAGAGAGATACTGCTAACAAATTATATTTTAATTCACAGATTAAAATGCAATGTTGTATTTGGTATCTCATAAGGAGTCCATTCGTATGCATTTAAATTTTATTTATTTGCATAATATTATTATATATTTATATGTTCTTAGCTTTAGTTAAATAGTGAGCTTAAATAAATTTTCTCTTTAATTTCAGTTCAATCTGTTACTGCCAACATTAATAATATCCCAATATTAACTGGTTCGAATTTTGCTGAATGGAAAAAATACGTGATTGTAGTCTTAGACTGCATGAACTTAGACTATGCATTAAGGAATGATCGCCCTCCCCCACTCACACACCCTTGACCAGTGCTAGCACTATAGAGTAGAGGACTAAATTTCACCCGTGGAAGAAATCAAATAGCACGAGTCAAAGATCATGAAGCTTTCCATACCAACACAAATAAAGGGCTCAATAACAGAGAGAGAAGATGCTAGGAGTTTTCTTAACCAACTGGCGGACCGATTCACCTTAAATGAAAAGGTCGAGACTACCACACTTCTTAGAAAGTTGGTAACCATGCGGTACAGTGGTAAAGGAAACATAAGGGAGCTCATTATGGAGATGTCCAATATAGCGATAAGTCTGAAAGTACTAAAGCTCGATATATCTGAGAGTATGCTATTGCATTTCGTCTTGATATCTCTGTCTGCACGGTTCACTCCTTTTAAGATATTGTATAATACTTAAAAGGAAAATTGGACATTAAATGAGCTTATTGCTCAATGTGTGCAAGAGGAGGGAAGACAGAAGATTGAGACATTTGAGAGTGTTCACTTAGCATCTAGTTCTCAAAGTATGAGTAAAAAGTGAAAGAGAAACAATAACAAAGGAAAACGAAAACAAACTATAGATTCTGGAGACAAACTTCTCAACTTTGTTAGTTCGGAAGTCGATTTAGCTATTATACCCACTGACACTTGGTGAATAGATACTGGTGCTACTATTCACTAAGTGTCACTATGCAGGGTTGTCTTATGAGCTGACTTCCGCTTGATGGTGAAAGATACATCTATACGGGGAATGAGAAGAAGGTTGTAGTCGAGTCTATTAGTATTTTTAGGCTTTATTTAGGAACTGATGTCTATTTGGATTTAGAAAATACATTCATTGTACTGTCTTTCAGACGGAACTTAATTTTAATTTCTTGTTTGGATAAATCAGGTTATTCTTGTGCCTCAATATGGGGAATGGGAAGAAGGCTATGTCACTAGGTATGAGATTGTGCCTCAATATACCATGCCTGGTACACCTAGTTAGAATGGTATAGTTGAGTGTCGCAATCGAACCCTAAAAAACATGGTAAGAAGTATGATGACTTTTACTTCTCTACCGGAGTCTTTGTGGGGTGAGACACTCAAAACTGCAGTTTACCTTCTCAATAGAGTACCTAGTAAGACAGTAACAAAAAAACCCCACTCGAGATGTGGGCGGGTAAAAAGCCTAGCATTAGGCATTTACACGTCTGGAGTTGTCCGACCGAGGCTAGGCTTTACAAGCCTAATGAAAGGATACTGGACTCAAGAATTGTGAGTTGCAATTTTGTAGGTTAATCTGAGAAATCAAAGGAGTATAAATTTTATGATCCCTCTAATAGATCCTTCTTCAAAACAAAAAATGTCAAATTCATTGATAATAGTGGGAGCGATAAAATCAGTGAAGTATCTTTTGAGAAAAGCGTTGGCGATCCTCTTATTGTCACTACTAGTGTGATCAGTAGTGGTATGGTTACCATACCGCACATTAAGGATACTACGAATCCAGTGAGCGTAGTGAACGAAGATATTCTCATGGCATCTCCAATGCAATTGGAGGAGCCTACCACTGAAATTGAAGTATTGCCTCATATTGATGAGCAAGTACCTCAACCACCTCAAACACAAGTGCACTTAAGGTGATTCATAAGCGGAAAGTGATCCTACGAGATGAGAAGCAGTGAATACTTTCATCGATTATAGATTTACATCGAAGGAAAAATAATAAAAATTAACACCAAAGTAAGGCGAGATGATCTTTGGTAATACGATTTGATTTGTGGATCAAGTGGCTATCTGTACTCTTTTGAGAAACCTCGCCATAATCTCGGACTACACCTCTGAGCACGAAGACTACTAATGAGCTCTAACCAAGCTCATTTCGTCAAACCTCTCAACCAAAACGAAGCTCCCTTAAATAGAGCCTTAAGGCTGAACTAGCCGCTGCTAGTCGACTGCCCCCAGGGCTGATCCCACCGAAACAGCAAGCCAATGGCTAACTCAACGGCTAGATTTTCGACCTTATCAGTCGACCAGTCGACTAATAAATCTGTGAGTTCGAGTTCCTTGCTGCAGTCGACTGATCCATTCCCAGTCGATTGCCTAGCTTACATATGCACTCTCCCTCACTCCGAAGACCCTCCTTCACGTATGCCTTCAAGTCCACTCCCTTGGCTTGCCCCTTAAAGTCCTCTTCCACCGGCTATCGTCCCTCAGATGCTCACGCAAGCCCTCGGCTTGCCTCCATGCCATCCTTCACGTATGCCCTTTGAAGTCCACTTCCTCGGCTTGCCCTTGGAGTCCTCTTCCCTACCCATACTCGTTCCCAATCACAATATCAAATCAAAGTACCTACTAAACCCCTCAAAAGGTGGAAAGATTAACCCACGCCATGCCAAGAAGAGTTTGAAAGGTCTATCACAGACAATGACGTTTGGGAACTTGTTGAATTGCCTGAAGGTTCGAAACTCGTTGGTTGTAAATGGATATTTAAAACCAAGCGGGATTCGAAGGGTAATATCGAAAGGTATAAGGCTCGTATTGTTGCCAAAGGATTCACTTAGAAGGAAGACATTGATTATAAGAAGACTTTCTCACCTGTGTTAATGAAAGATTCCCTTAAGGTAATCATGACACTTATAGCTTATTTTGATTTGGAGCTACATTAAATGGACGTAAAGACTGCATTCCTCAATGGAGAGATAGAGGAGTCTATATATATGGTGAACCAGAGAACTTTGATTCCTCAGACTCAAAGCACTAGTATGTAGATTAAAGAAGTTCATTTATGGTTTAATATAGGCATCCCGTCAATGGTACCAAAAATTTGATCAAGTGGTTACCGTATTTAGATTTAAAGAGAAACCCGTTGATCAATGCATATATGTCAAGTTCAGTAAGAGCAAGTTTGTTATACTTGTTTTGTATGTGGATGATATATTACTTGCGAGCAATAATAAGAGTCTGTTGCATGAAACCAAGTCATTTCTATCTGGTAAATTTGAAATGAAAGATCTTGGTGAAACATCTTTTGTTCTAGCATTCAGATCTGTCGTGATCGTTCAAGAGGCATTCTTGGACTTTCACAACATGCCTATATTGAGAAGGTACTTATAAGGTATGACATCCAGAACTGTACACCTGGTGACACACTTGTGTCAAGAGGTGACAAGTTCAGTTTGTAGCAGTGCCCATGACTTGAACTTGAAATAAAAGAGATGGAACAATTTCCATATGCGTCAGCAGTGGGAAGTCTCATGTATGCACAAGTTTGCACTCGACCAGATATAGCATTTATAGTTGGGATGTTAGGCAAATATGTTAATAACCCAGGACCGTCGCACTGGAAAGCAATTAAAAGAGTGATGCGATATTTGCAAGGAACTAAAAGACACATGCTCATGTATCAGAGGCCAGATCATCTGGAGGTGATTGGTTATTCATACTCCAATTTTTTGGATGCTTGGATAGCAGGAGTCCACTTCAAGCTATATCTTTATGCTTGCTGGAGGGGCTATATCTTGGAAGAGCGTTAAGCAGACGCTAGTAGCCACTTTTACTATAGAGGCAGAATTGGTAGCATACTACAAAGCATCCAATCACGGGATTTGGTTGCGGAACTTCATCACAACATTGCATATTGTTGATGGCATTGACAGACCACTGAGGATCTACTGTGATAATAAAGCCGCAGAACTTTATGCCAAGAACAACCACAATTCGTCGAAGTCCAAGCATATTGACATCAAGTTTCTAGCGGTTAAAGAGAGAGTTCAGAGTCATCAGATCATGGTAGAGGACATTAGACAGATTTCATGTTGGCCGATCCACTCACCAAAGGCTTGGTATCAAAGGTGTTTCATGCGCATATTGTGGATATGAGAGTTCTTCTTATGGGAGAAGAACTCATCTAGTGGGAGTATGTATTTATTTTATTGCTCTATGTTAATAAAAATAAACATTTTATTTTGATTATTATACATACTTAAGGTTCAAAATATTAATGGGAATTCATATGTTTGTTTGACACTCTGAATACAATATCATGATTTACTATTGTTGTTTAGTATTTGGTGTTTATAAATATGATAGAGATTCCTTTTGGAATCATAAGGTTTAGATCTGATTTGCTATTGCAGTTTAGCATAAGGTATTTGTAAATATGATTAGACTCTTCTGGGTCACTTTGGACCAGTTGGAATTTAATATGTACTGATCACATTTCAAGTAATTTTCACTCTATACATCCATATCTTGATCTATTTCGTTAATAACATTGGTATTGTGATTACTGTTGGGGCTTGTTACGATCATATACAGTAGCTATGACCTCATTAGTCCTATACCAATGAAGTTAATGGACCAGATTGTTTATAGGGGTATCTTGTACCCATAATGTTTGATATCAACTAAAGTTTTACTTGTATTTAATATATAACTCACATATAACCTAAGTAGGAGATTGTTAGATATTATTATCCCTATTAGGTGAGCTTATTTGTAAGTTGCACATGTAAATACAATCTGAGCCCTTAAAGTGATCTAACTTATATTTATTGGGTTTCAGATTATTGGATGCAGGTTCAATGTATAGAACCCTTTAGGCCAATCTGTTATTATCTATGGGCTGATAACAGATTGAATTCCTATATAAAGGGGAGGTCCCCAAGGGTTTAGGGCATCCATCTTGACCTAGTTTCTTGTTCTCCATTGACAAGAAACTTTATGGCGTCGTTAACCCTAAGCCCCTTGGAAGATTCTTCTTCTTCTTTCCGCTGAATCTTCTTCCATAGGGATCAAGCCAACGACGCTACGATAAGGACGATAGCTTTTCAATCAGGTTCCTTGTCATTCTGTTTATATGTTAATTCTTGTTATGCCATGATTCGATAAAACAATCCATGCTTATATGTCTTGTCTTTTCTCCTTAGAATTCTTATTTTGTTTCTAGAATTCATGCGGTTAGGAGAAAACTCATGTTTTATCATTGGGATCTAACACCGAGGCTTGGAGGGTGTCGTCGACTAAAACCAAGCCAAGTAGATGGTACTAGGATATAAGACTGAGGTAGATGTTGCTGGGATATGAGATCGAGGCCAGGAGCGTATCGACAACTGAAAAAAAAGCCAGGTAAATGGTACTGGGATATGAGAACCTAGCATGGAAGATGTTAATGACTGAAACCGAGTAAGGTAGATGGTGTTGGGATATGAGATCGAGGCATGGAGGGTGTCAGCGTCGGCGTTAATGATGGAAGCCAAGCTAAGTAGACGGTACTGGATCTAAGACCAAGGCTTGAAAGGTGTCGATGACTGAGATTAAGAGGGCGTTGGGACCTGTGATTGAATCAGAGGGAATGCCGAAATTAGAAACTGAGATAGATGTCCTTGTAGTGGACTTATACTTAGGGTTGTAAATAAAATGAGCCAAGCTAAGTTTTGAGGTGTTCAAACTTGTTTGATAAGGTAACTGAGCCGAGTCTAAAATGAACTAAGCCTTTGAAATGATTGTTCAAGTTTGGGTTGGTTTATTTTTTGTGAGCTTGAGCTTATTTGAAGCTTAGCTTGAGCTTGGCTCGTTTAGATGTTATTTAGCTCTTAATTCAAGTTTGGTTTGAGCTTGGTTCGTTTAGATGTTGTTGAGCTCTCAATCAGGACTGTTTGATTGATTATTGAACTTGATAATTCAAACTTATTTATTTATTTATGTTTATTTAGCATATTGATAATAGTTATTAATGAATATAGTTCGTGAATATTATTCACGAATATGTTCTCGAATGTTGTTCACTAACATATTCACAAACGTTGTTCACTAACATTAACTAGTTGAACACATATGTGTTCAAGCTTATTTGTTTAGTTTAATGAGTTATTTTAAAAAAATGATTAATGAGGTTTTTTCAACCTCAGGTGACCGACCAGTTTAATGAGTTATTTAAGCTTGTTGATTTAATTGTTTTTGTGTATATTAAACGAACATAAACACAGAATTTCTAGGTTAATATTAAAATCCCTTAGACACTTAGGTAAAGTTCCTCGTGGCTAAACATGAGTAACTAGGAGGTGTCAGAATAAGGAGGAGTCAGTTAAACATCTTGAAAATTTTCTTTGAAAATTCTTAAAAATATTTTGAAAATTATCTTTGATTTTTTTTTAAAAAATGTCTTTGAAAAATATCTTTGAAAAATATATTTAAAAAATTATCTTGAAAAACTACTTTGAAAAATATACTTTAATTGTTCTTTTGATTTGGATAAAACCTAAGATACATAGGTAGTCTTCATCATGGTTAATAAGGAGTCTTAAGAATGTGTCAGGTTGACGTTCACAAACGTTTGGTTCATTTATAGTCCTACTTATATTTAATAAATTTGAATCCATCATATGAGCATATGGAGATAGGTGGGTTAGGCCTAAGTCCTTCACAGGGCGAGTTTGATTCCTCATGTATCCCCATCACGTTTCTTCATTGGAGGGAATGTCGGGATTAGAAGTCGAGACAGATTCTCTTGCCGCGGACTTATTAATCAAATTTGAATCCTTGGGATGGACGTACGGAGTTAAGTGGGTTAGACCTAAGCCCTTTATTCATAGGGTGAGTTTGATTAATTCCTCATGCATCCTCATTACATATTCATTTTAACTGACAACTCAAGCATGAGTTTTAACCCACGGAAAAGGAAACCGCCACATCATATATTATAATCACATATGATCCGGCCTAGCTCACGATAGCTCGGTCGGCCAGCTGACCCACGTTAGGGTTGGGGAGGAATTGGGGTCCCGGTGAACCGTAGGGCTAGGCGAGCAATCGGGCTGATGTCGCTCGGCCCGGCCCGGCCACTCAGGGTCCTCGAAAGGTCAATCCTGCCTCATATACCTGCTTCAATAGAGGCCCAATGGGCGAGCCGAAGAATGCCCGACATGAGAAGTTCCCGAGCCAGAGAATTCTCGAATCCCAACTGCCTGACCCTAGGATAGGTCTGGTGGGGCAAGGCCGAGCGCCCCTGACTCGGTCATAATTACAGCAGGGCCGGAATCCACTTAACATCGCAGCTCGGTGCTCCCCGCAGAAGGGTGTCGTCACCCTCAAGAACACTCACTCTCTGACACTACACTAGCAGAAGAGGTACGGGGTCGACGCAAAACTGACACACTTCAGGTCCAAATCGCGGGTATCTCGCTGATACCATGATCCTCCTACCATGACCTCGCATCCCGTACCATGACCACCTGCGTTTGCGTCAGGCCGAGCGACGCCTGATGATGCACGTCGGCGAGCCGACAGCGCCCCTTGCCTTATTCGGGCATGCAACACGTTACCCTGCCACTATTGGCTACGCCTTGCCCTGCTCTCGCTTACGACAGGAAGTGGCAGGCCGGGCAGAAACTGTCGGCTCCCTCGGCTATATAAGCCCCTCCGCTCCCCGTCGCACAGGTATGTGCGATAGTGTTTTTTCATTGCTTCATTGCTTTCTTGCTCTTCCACCGGGGACTGACTTGACCGTCGGAGGATCTTGTCGGAGACTTTTCCCGACAGGTTTGCTAACGATCATTCTTTTGCAGATCGGGGCCAGCATCCGCAACTCGTGGCACTCGGGGGACCGCTTCGCTCTTGAAAATTCATCTCACTTCGCGACAGGATCAACATAGAAAATAGAATAAATCATTTTCCTTATTCACTTTATTTTATTCCATTCTCACACACCCTGAATCTCTTTTATGCGTGAGAAGTAATGGCGGATTCCGGAGGGCCACAGAAGCAATTCCATTACGAAGGAAAAGGACTAGTAGATCTATTGGCCGAATTAAGTATTTGGAACGGTGGTTGTCACTCACGCTTCGATGCATCTCCAAACGGTTCGGACTGTTCGTTCTTTATCTACCCGTCCTCCTTCAGTTTCAGTCTGTTCCCGTTCCCTCCCACCTTACCGTCCATCAAACCCAACCCACCAGAACATCATCGTCCATTCAAAGGCTCGACGGTCCACGCAACGAGCTCTCTTATACCTTTGCTGCCGCTTGTTATATGCGGGCGGGGTCAGCACAAAATCAAACCAGCAGCATCGCTAATATGTCTCGAGGAGCAGCTGCCACTGGAGAGTGAGGCGTCAACGCCGGCGCGTGATGAAGCCACAAGGACGGGCAGGCAGGCAGGCAGGCTCACAGGTGAGTACGTACTAAGTTTATTATTTCTTTTTTCTATGCTTCAGCAAGTGTTATTTCCTACTGTTTTGTTGACTGCCATGCAAGTAACGAGTTTAGCCAAGCACAGGAACAATAGCAGAGTACTCTGCTTCCTTCAGTGCTTCTTAATTATTGTTTCGCAACGATACAGAATTGCCTCCTTTCTGCACTTTTAAGGAGCCTTTTGCCTTTTTGGGCGATTTCATTCTTTAGATTTTCAGGGAATTGCACTTGGTTGACCTTGGAATAAGTCAAAAAGTCATGCTTTTGTTAGACCCCAACCGCCATTCATCTCACACACATACCTAATCGTCAAAAGTCCAGTGTTTCATAATGGCATTTGAGTTAGCTTTGGCAGAGTTGAGCGTTTCAGGGCAGTTGAATGTATTGATGGTGGTGAGAGATAGGCGAAACGCTCGTCCCCAGCGCCCTTGCCAGCTCGCCCCAGGATCAACACGGAGAAGGTAAATCACTGGTGTGGTGAGGCGCCTGAGGTCGAGGGAATTAATGCCAGCAGATCAGGATTTTATCCCCGTGCGTAACTGACGACCCTCGAACCTGTGACCTCCAAAAAATACCTAGGCGTCTTACCATCCGATCCAGCCCGTGGAGACTGATGGTGGTGAGAGATAGGGACTCGAAAGGCAAGCACCGTTTTGCAAAGCCACTAGTTTAGAAATCAAAGGACGTACCTTTCTCAAAACTCAATTCAAGTCACAAGTTTTACTTTGAGAATACTTTTAGGTTGGAGTTTTTATACATCTTTCGGATCCGGAATCCGATTCAAGTGGATGCTTGTAACAAACTAGGAGGTATGTTTAATGCTAGGCTATTTAATTCATTGCGTATGAACAAGTGTCGGTCGTCAAATTTTATGACGTTCAAACTTATTTGATAAGGTCATAATCGAACCAAGCTAAATAAGCCGAGCTTAAAATAAACTAAATCGTTGAAATGATTATTCAAGTTTATCTTAATTCTTTTTTTATGAATTTAAACTTAAGGTTTGAATTTGACTCGTTTAAATGTTATTGAGTTATCTTTTAAGTTTGTTAATTTGATTATTGAATTTGATAATATAAATTTATTTATTTTTTAATTTAATTTTGTTTATTTAATATGTAAATAAAAATTTATTAATAAATATTATTCACAAACTTTATTATTAAATATTAACGAGCTATATATTCAAGTTTATTTATTTAATTTAATAGATTATTTAAATTTATTTATTTAATTATATATATATATATATTAAAAGAATATAAATAAATCTTATCCAACAGATCATAAAAAAAATTTTATTGATGAATTGATTCAGTCTATACAACGAAACTAAAGGACGGATTTTAATTTTAAATATATTTAAGTATTCATTTAATGTTTATATTTATTGTGTATGAACAAGTGTTGGACCCGCGCGTAACCAATTTAGTAAAGGACGTACATTAATTTTAAATATATTTAAAAATCTATTTAATGTTTATATTTACCGTGTCTGAAAGTTGCTCCGGGAAACAATATGATATGATCGTAACGATAGGACGAATATTCATGCCATGTGAGTTTGATTTTCTAATGTTTATTTGTTGTCTGAAAGTTGCCCAGTATACCTAATTACTCAAATAAAAAAAATAATAACTCTTAAAATAAGGAATAAATAAAATTGAATAATAATAATAAAAATTATGTTTTCATCCTTAACACATCATTATCGTAAATCACAAAAAATAAATAAATAAAAAATACATATACAAAATGATAAAACTCAATATAATCTTTAGAAAATAAAAATCGCAATGAGATCAAACTAGTCATTATATTTATTAAAAACTAAATAAGTCATTTTAGACACAGAAAAAAAAATCATATTTTTTATCGTCTAAACCAAAATAGTTATAAATGATAAAATAAGAACAAAAGAGAAATTAAAAAAATTATTTCTGTAAATACATATAAATAAAAGCTAAACTTAATGTCTATCAAGGAAGCGAAATGACAAAGATATCTAACTCACTATTGCTCAAAAATAATAAAATCCTCTATTTCGATTGAAGACAATATGGATGAATTGTTGTGACCTTGTCGTTTAGCTAGAGGAGGGGGGGGTGAATAGCTTCTTTTCGATTTTTCTTCCTACAAGGGTTAGCAAGCGCAAGCGAAAGTCTCAAATCTAAACTAAAACAATGCTAACACATCACCTTTACGTGGTTCGGAGATGAAACTCCTACTCACGGCTGTCGTAAGGTGGGCGATCTCGATCCTCGGTGGATGACTCCCCGGAACACTTCCGGCTAGCTCTTGTCGCTCCTTGTGGGTGGAGAAACCTCACCACAATCTTTTGTCAATGTCTGAGCATTTGTAGGCTACTAACAGGCTTTGACCAAGCTTGTTTCACCAAGGAAGAACAACAAAAAATGAGCCCTCTTAAATAGTGCTCGATACTGTTCTGACCGTTACCAGTCAACTGCCCCTGGGCAGTCGACTGGTCTTCGCGAATTCAAATATCACAGCATGACGATTCGTGTTCTGGTCGACACCAGTCGACTGCATCAGTCGACTGATCAAGCATCATCGACTGATCTTTCTGTACTCTACCTCAGTCGACTGATCAAGCATCAGTCGACTGCCACCTAAGGTTTCCCTTCCGAGTACAATTCTCTCAACACTCGAACCCTAGGATTTCCCTTCCCGAGTACAACACTCGAATCCTCACGACTCAGTTGACTCTTCATCCAGCAGCCTCGATCTGTTGCCTTCAAGCCCTCTTCGACTTTGGCTCTCGTCCCTTGGATGCATGTAAGCCCGCTGCTCATCTCCCCATGTCATCCTTCACGTATGCCTCGAAGTCTGCTTCCCTCAGCTCATCGTCCCTGCTCCAGCAGCCTCGACCTGTTGCCTTCAAGCCTTCTTCGACTTCGGCTCTCGTCCCTCAGATGCATGCAAGCCCTCGGCTTGTCTCCTCACACCATCCTTCACCGGACTCGAAGCCGTCCAGCTAAGTCCATGTGTATCTGCAAACCTGCACACTTAAATACACACATCAAACACAAGAGTGAACCTAACTTAAACCCTTTGCCTAAACATCAAAACACATGGTCACTCCGGACCATAGATTGCTCCAACATGAATCCTCAACATTTGAACTTAATCAATCAAGGAGCATAGTAGCATCAACCGGATCAACGTGACAACGTTAGGTATAATTTCTCTTTCCCAATATCAACGAGCGAGAGAAGTACAAAGAGGGGAGCTAGTCAAGGGAAGAGCGGGAACTCGAAAAAAGACTAATATTTTTATTTTGCATTGCATGGATAAGAAAATTTCTAATTCAAGTTCTTATCAATCAGAAGAGAAAGCGTCACTAACAAAAAAATAAATGTAAGAGAGAAAGTTAAGGTTGAAAGATATTGAAGAATGAAGAGGAATACTAGATCTTATAAAATAATATACATAATAAAAATTAAATTTAAAATATTAAAAAGAGAGCCCCTTATGACTCTATCAATTGAAACCATAATAAGATTTTTATAAAATCTATAGTTTTGACTAAAAAATGAGATACATAAATTTTTTATCAAGGCCCTATTCTTTTCTATTCCCTTAAAATATATAATAAAAATATGTTTAATATATTAAAAATATTGGGCCCCAATAAAAATTGAGGCCCTAGGCATAGGCCTTAATGGCCATGCCTAAAGACAACCCTGGTAAAGATAAACAAAAAATAAATCATCTTGAAGTAACATGGGACCGACAGTCAACGATTGGGATCCTCTGTCCCGAAAAAGTGTCTGTCCCGCCTGTCCCATTCCCCGGCGACGGTCGGCGAGTCGTCCGATCGCGATCGGACACCACCGATGGATTTTGATCGTCGTACCGAATCAAATGATATCCTAGAAGAACAGTGAATCTGTCGAAATAGCTGCAATTGCAATCTCGTCGGATTCGACGGTGAATCCGGCGAGATCTCAATTACGGCGATCCCGACGGGTTCACCGTACCCCAGGGTATAGTTTTGTTCAGGGCGACGGCCAGAGGCCGCCGGTGGTGTCCGATCGGCGATCGGACGACTCCTCGGCCGTCGTCGGGGAACGGGACAGGCGGGACAGGGGCTTTTTTGGGACAGAGGATCTGCCCTCGGACAGTCAAGACCTTTGAGTGGTACAACACATTCTTTATATGTTAGCATAAAAGTTAAAGAAAAAAAAATAAAGAGTAGTGAGTACAAATAACTCAATAGATAGATAGAAATATAGTACATAAATTAACATGAAATGGAGTCAAAGATGCAGCCTACGAAATATTAAATACTACGAAAGTGAGTATATCAATATAATTATATGCTAATAAAAGCAAAATAATAACATAATCATCTACTAACCTGATCAATCAGTATGACTCAATATGAAATCATCAGAGTATAAATGGGTCAAACCAAACCATGTAGACTGACACTATCCATAGGCGAACCACGCCATCACAACTTGTCTCATGAAAACTCAAGATACATAGATAATACTACTGACTGTAGGTGAACCACACTACCATGACCTGTCTCGTAGGTTGTCAGGATGTGTAAGTAGTTATCTAGCTACTGACTGCAGGCGAACCACGCTACCATGATTTGTTTCGTGAGCAATCAAGGTACACTAACAAACTACTGACTGCGGGTGAACCACGCTACTACGACTTGTCTTGTGGCAGTCAAGGTATACAAATAATGTAACGAGAACCAAGTAAAGCAATAAACAATCACACCTAAGGGTATAATCTATCAACTATCCAACGGTATGCTATTACTAACATAATAGCACAAGTATAAATGACAATAAATAAGATGGATAGTAAGGAAACAACATGGATATAAGTAGAGTAAAATAAGGACAAACAACTAAATATCAACTCAAGAAACAAATAAAGTGGTCTACTTGGGATGGGTAGTTGGATAGTGCACAGGATGTTACAACTATGAGCTCTGAGGGTTATTTTTTGGCTAGTAGCTATGTTCCTGCTCTCTCCCATGTACTGGTCACTGTTCAGGGTTAGTAGCCATCCGTGATTTACCTCCCTTCATAATAAATTGGGGATGGGCTGTGAGAGGGTCTTGGGGCTAGCGTTATGACCTTTTGCCGCCAAAAAATAAATAGAGTGGAATCATGATAAGTAAGTAAATACTACCTAATCAACAAAAATTAAAAGAAAAATCATGCACTAAGACCAAAGATCTAAAGAGGTTAAAGAAGAAACTATTGATCTCTATTGTAGATCGTTCTAATCGTCCTCAAGTCAAAGGTCTGTCTCGAACTCGAATTCTATAAGTATAGCTAGGATACCAAACAAAATTAAGAACTAGAGTAATTCTAATAAGTAAGTGAAATCAACTTATCGAGCTATCAATTAATTCATATGTTAATCATTTAAATCTCTCTTAGTCGATCACTCTCTTAGTCGCTTAAGGGCTGTAGCTAAGATTTAAAATTACCTAAGGCTGATCATCGATGTTGGTGCTCCGACGACGATGGTTATGACCAAGTCGTGATGACAAGGTGGAGTCGACTCGACTCAATTTTGAGTAACTTAACAATTCCTAATCCTCCAGAATACTTTTATAAGTATATCAGGGTAATTTTCATGATGAAAACAAAAATGAAAATGTTTATAGTGAAACATTTGAGATTAAGGGGAGGTCTAGGTTCAAGATTTAATTTTCAAACCTTATAACTTCACTTTGAGTTCTCCTAAAGATTTAGGAACTCAAAACCATTATTGGTGCAATGATAGAAATTAGAGCATGTTTTGAGGGGGATATCTTCTTTAAAGACATGATCTATTTCCTTAAACAATAGACAACAATGAAGATTAGAGATCTTTATTATGATGAATGAATGTTCAAGGTTGAGCATAGAAAACAATAAAAGGCATGGGACTTTCATTGGATACCTTTGAAAAGAAATTGACTCTCCGAGAAAATTTTTGATGTGTGTCAAAGGGGGAGAAAACGTAGGGTTTAAGTTAGAAATCCTCATTGAAGATCCTAGTTGTATTAATATGGGCTAGTCTATCTCAAACATATTGTCAAATATGAAAAAGGGAGAGATTGTTGATGTCATTTTCTTTAGGTCAAGGTTGACCAGTATGACTAAGCTCAGGTGAGCTTGAGTTTCGATGTTTAACAATGATGTTTAGACGTTGTGTGAGATAAATCAAGTTGGTCAAGATTGATTGGAGACTTGATTGGATGACAGACCTAGTTGGAAACTAGGTGAAGTACAAGTGGATCTGGGAGGATCACAATTTGGCAAGATGGAAGCCTACCGAGAAACTAGACCTAACTGCGATTAGGCAAAGGGAAGCCCTAGTGGGACTAGGTAAACCATAGTTGGGAACTACATAAAGTCCAAATGGATCTGGGAGGATCACACGTTGACAGGGTAGAAGTCTACCAAGAGACTAGACCTAACTGCGGTTAGGCAAATGGAAGCCCTACTGGAATTAGGCAGATCAAGTTGAGAACTAGGTGAAGTCCAAGGTGGGTTAACTGGGAGCTAAACACTTTGCATGAGAAAAGTCCTAGTTAGGAACTAAGCTTCAAGTCAGTCAAGGGTTAACCGAACACTTGGTGAGGAAGTCCCAACAGCTCACGGTTGACCGGAGATTGGGCAAAGTAACCTTAGACTTGTTTGAGACTAGTTAGGGTTTGGGCAATCAATTGGGTAATCATTAAAGGGAAACCTAATCGATCAGGTGATTGATTGGGAGACTATTGTTGCGAAAATAGATGCCCTCTTAATCGATTGGGTGATCGATTAAGGGTTGGCCAATCGATTGGGAAGCTTGTATCGTGACAACAGAAACAAACTTAATCGATTGGGTGATCGATTAAGGTGTTTTTGTAAGAGCACAAAAAAGTGTTGAATCAAATCTTCTTAATTGATTGAGTAATCGATTAAACTTTGAAAAAGAGCCATTGAATAGCTAAATCTGACATGTAATCGATTGGGCAATCGATTAGGAACCCTAGGTCGGCGCGATATAAAGGTTTTTTCATGCAGGGTGAAGCAACGGTTCTCTTCCTCCTTCACCCATTCTTGTGCGCTTCCTGGGGACAAGTGATATTGCATTTTCAAGCATCAAGGGGTGATTTCAAACTAGAAAAAAGCAAGAAAAGCAAAAGCTCATTGTTGTAAATCTTGTAAAATATTATTTGTATTTGCTTGTTCTTGTTGTATTTCTTGCGTAAGCTTGTATGAGGCTTCTCCACCTCTACGAAGGAGACATTCATAGTGTTTGTGAGTGTGAGGAGAGCGAATCCTTGGATTAGTCACCTCAAGGAGATGATATCAAGTAAATCCTAGAGTGTTAGCATTTGCTCAAGTCATTCATAGCGACAAATCTTCATCGAGCAAAAGGGAAGCTAATCACCCTCCTCTAGCTCTCGACGCATCCAAATATGGATATATAGCGAAAAACAAACCAAACGCAACAAAAATTGATTCCTTTAGAGATCCATGTGAATACAGAATTACTCTTATAACTACTCTAGTGAATAAGATTGTTAACTTTGATGCATGAACAACCCTCGAAGGTTTGCTAGTCCGGCCGATCTGAGCATGATTAGAATGTCCACACCTCTACGGTATCCACAAGAGCATGTTCCTTCCTTCGTCTCACAAACTTAGGAATTGGAGAGTCTCACACACCCTCACCTTCTTGCTAGAGATGGTTATTTAAGGTGACAATCAAAGAATAAAGCTAACTCTTCACCTTCTCCGCCCTCTTAAAAGAGATGACTACTTAAGATAACAAAAAGAATACTAACTCTTCACCTTTTCCGCCCTCTTTAAAGATATGACTATTAGTGTTCCTCTTAGTGGGCTCTATAGTTAGGTTGAGCCTTAAAAGAAAAAAAACATATTAAATTAACTCATTAAATTAATAAACTTAAGGTCCGAAACCAATTTCGGATCTAACGCTCAGACCCACACTATTTTAGTCAAACTAAAATAAACCAATCTCTAAATTAATATGCTTTTGTGTATGACTCAATAAGTTCTCATAACGTTGACAGTGTTTCTAAAACTATTTTAGATACACAAGTAATAAGTGGTATCTAGCAATGTATTATTACTACCAAAGTGACGAAAATATCTAGATCTGACCTAACCTGTTTGTGACCATTATCTTGTATAACTTAGTCCTTTTGTCCTTGATATCAAGATTGATTCATGAGACATAGACTGTGTTATCCTCTTATCAATTATATGTTTTTTGATCTCTAAGTAGACTTACGTAACCAAATAAGCTTAATATCTCATATTAACTTATTTGAACATGATCATATATTTCAGTAGTTCTATTCAATCAAGGGGTCCACAGATATCTCTTTCGTTATAGGAAAGGGACAAATCTCATCTACATTACTCATATCCCTCTACATAGCTCATTGCATACCCAGTAAATGACCACCTTATTACAGGCGATGTTTGTCGATACCAAAATACACAACTCATTATGTAAGGAACCGTAGTGTCTTCAAGTCTAAAGACTATTTATACTAATATTTATTATGAGAATGTTTATGACACTCATATAATCATCCATAAAACTTCTCATTGTGGGTCAATTCAGTATAGATTCTCTAATATATATCTATGTGTCAACTTGATATCTTATATCCATAACTTATGAGAATAAGTCATCAATTGAACTACATGATAGTCTTAACGAATTAATATTGCCCTTGTATTATTGAACTACATGCTAGTCTTAACGTATTAATATTGCCCTTGTATTATTAATACTTAACTACGAATAATTAAGAATAGTGTTATATATATACACACATACACACACACAATCAATTCAATCAATTAATATGTTGTAGACTAGAATCTATAATTGTAGGGTATTATATTTACTCAGCTAGCACAAACATGAAGTACATATACCAAACAAAACATTGTTTATTATAAATATGATACAATATAACCTATGTCAATTAACTTACGATTGATTCTCAGGGTTGATACTAACAAACATTTATCATATGAATATGTTGTTTGGGTACCCAATAGCAGTTATTTTCTACTTGGTTAACTAAGCATGATTTTGAAACCCAAATTTTTTACAAAGGAAATATAAGAAATATGATTTAAACTTGAGTTAAATCCAAGTCTAGTTTTATTGTAAGCAATATGTCTAGTTCCAATCATCATATTCAAATATTTTGATCCAAATGTGAACTTACTTAAAGTTGACTTTAATTCATTGACTTTAGTTTTTCAAGTCAGAATCCTCTTTCTCAAGTTGTAACACCTGAGTTGAGGTTCCAACTTGACTAACCTGAGTCACTGAATCTAAGCTCATTTTTTCCTTAAGGTCTTTAACCTTCTTAAGTAAAGTCTTAATTTTGAACTTGTATTTAGCTAGAGTTTTAGTCAAATAGGCAATGGCAGCATATAACTTTTCAGTAATTGAATTTGTTACCTCGTCAGTTGACTCGTCTGAGTTGTTGACCTGACTTGAATCTGATGCTGAGTTGTATTCTGACTTGAACTCTAAACTTGAATATTCTTGAATCGCTGTTAGTAATAGCAGGTTGACATGATCTGAGTCAGATTCAGATTCGGATGATGATTCATCCTAAGTTGCCTTTAGTGTCTTCTTCTTTTCTGGTTCTTTCTCATTCTTTTTGAGTAAGGGGCAGTCTATTCTGAAATGTCCTTTCTTCTTGCATTCGAAACATTGGACGTTCGCTAGATCCTTGTTCGAAATCTCCTTCTTCATGAATTTTCGAATGAATTTCTTCCGTCGAATCATCCTTTACTGAATGTCCAACTTCTAAAAATAGATCATCTTTGTCATATATTGATCTAGCTTCGTATTTAATTTGATTCGATATTGATCTAGCTTTGTATTTAATTTGATTCAGTTTCTTCCTTGGATTTGACTCTTGTCTTGGATTTACCTACAACTAAAGCTATACTCTTCTCTTTCTAATCAAGATTAATCTATTCATGGAGTTCAAAATCACAAAAGAATTCATCTAGTTTAATATAGACAAGTCATCACACTTTGTAAATATCAACCATAGATGCCTATAAGGTGGTCCTTAGAAATCCCTTAATTTTGTCTAGCAAGACAAGATAATAATAATGACTAACAGTTAAGCATGCAAATTAATCAATCAAGTCAGAAGTATAGCGCAACAGTTTAAAAAATTGATTCTTATTTCAATTTCTCATAAGTGGAGAAACCTTTATAGAAAAAATGTAAAAATTAAGCACAATAAAAATTTAAGCAAACACATAAGCAAATAAAATTTTTTACTCCAGGTGTTGCTGATCGGAATTGAAGCGTGTGTCGCATCATAGAAAGAGAAAAGAGTACTCAGAGCACTAGAACAAAGCTAGATGATTGAGAAGGGATCATTTGAAAGCTTTGCCTTGAAGCTCCTTATATATTACTCTCCCAGTGACCTGTAGCCTTCCTGGTCGCCTGGGTAGGGGTCAGACTTTATCTTGACAACCATCATCAGGTTACTGATAACGTTATCTCCCGATCGCTTGAAAGATACTTGGTCACCCATGTATCTGGTCGTCTGGACTCAAACGGTCACCTGTACCCACTGAAATCCTTTCATCGATAGTTATTATCAGCCAATCGCCCTCGAACTCCATCCGGTTACTTGGAACCATCTAGCATGCTTTCCTGCAGTTGTTACGCGTAATGAGTATGATAGAAAATGTGAAGTTACTCAGACTTACTTGACTAAATTAACCCTTCTAGTTCAGTTTTGTCAAGAACCTCCAGCTGATTTCACACATTGGACTTGTGCCAAGCAATCAACCTCTAGCTGATTCCACATAGTTGGACTTTTTGCCAAGCAACAAGCTCCTAGCTGATTACACATACTTGGACTTGAAACACTTAGCACTCAACTAGGAATTTTGTTTACCAAACCTTAATCACTTGGATTTGATTCACCTAGTCTTTAGCTTGAATTTTGTCTGTCAAACCTTAATCACTTGGACTTGCTTCACCTAGTTTTCAACTAGGAATTTATCTGCTTGATCTCCAATCAAGACTTAGCTTATGCCTGATTCTCAACCAAGACTTTAGATACCTAGATACATTAGGACTTGATCACTACCTAGTTCATAACTAGGACTTTTAATACCCGTCAAGTATCTTGTACCTATAAACTTGACACAACTAGTTAGATCATAACTTTAACAATAGTTATATATCAAAATCCTGAGTTACATGTTATACACCTAGCACGATGATAATATCATATTTTAGAGAAATTATTGGCATCGTTAATCGAGTCTCAATGTGTTTGTTATGGCTTTTCATGTATAATTAGTCCTATGTATCGGCCTTTAAGGAATCAGATTAAGTTGTCCCCCTACACTAATATGTCATCAACATAGACTCCAATATGTGATTCAATAAAGAGATCGATAAATTAGGGCTTTGCAAAACTATATTGAAACTTAGCCGTGTGTTATTTTCCTGATAATAGTTGAAACTGTGATATAGAAGTTGTCCAACATCAAGAATAAATATATTTTCACAAGATAATTAGATTTGTCCATGTGAGCTTTCTCCATTGTGATATTTCCTTTGAAATAAGGTTACAAAACATGCATGAAATTGGAGTACTGATTTTAAGCCACCTATAATTTATATATTCCTAATTAGTATATAAAAGAGTTAGCAACACTGTAATTAATTTGTTCTAAGTTCACTACTACGTGCAATTCATGCATGAAAACTTGATCAACATTCTGAAATAGTACTTTTAAATTTGAATTTGCAAAAAATAGTATATATTAAAATTTCATATGTGACTCTCAAGTGAAACTGCATTATACATTTTCTATACTATAATTAAATAGCTTTGCATATCTCATTTATGTAATAGTGCATTTCTACATTGCAAATAAATTGAACAAAAATGAAATTTCTTATAAGTGTTTAATAGATAGTACTTGAACAAGGTCATAAGAAAACTTTATTTCATTTCAGGAATTATTCATCATTCATGCATGTATCCATGAGTTTCTCAAATTAAGAGATCTATGTGTATATATTATTCTTGTAGTGACATATATTAAGTTTCCTTAGCTATGTACCATGTATTGATTCTTATATATATAGCAACATTGCTGTTAGTGCAAAACCTGTATGTAGCAAAACAGTTCTCGTTAAACAAGTGAAAGTGTCACACTGAAAGTGAATATATAACACAAATAGCTGGGCAAAATAAAATCTCATGTGGCAGCAATGCATGCATGCACGGGCACGCATGGCATGCAGATTAATTCAAAATACAGAAGAAAAATTAAAATTGCTCAAACTATTACACTAATAAACACCAAGCAATCATGTACCACATACTAGTTTTTCTCAAGCTTTTAGCATAAATATATCACAACACACACGTCCAAATTAAAACATGCTTAAATTAATTTGCTCAGTTTCCTGCATCATGATCACCTGGAAGTTGTTCGTGTGCATCCTCCTGCAGGTCTAGATGAACCTCGAGGTCCTTCTCCCAGACGAAGCCAACTCGATCATCTGAATTATCATCATTGATGTCATTTTCGCCGTTGTTGATGAGCGAATCAAGGAAGGAGGAGAAGATGTTGTCCTCGTCGAAGCCGAAGTCATACAATTCTGGTTCCAGATGGACTCCAGCTTCGGGTACGTTGTTGGCATCCATAAACTGATCGTGACTCTCCTTCCAGCATCCGCCGTCGTGATGGAAGGAGAAGCCTGTGGGGAAATCGCCGGAGGATCCTGCTGCATGATAAGGACTAGGGTTAGGGTTAGCGCGAGGTGCCTGTAGTGGGACCACATGGACAGCTGGGGCGGCGGAGGTGGTGGGCAGTGGCAAGGGTTTGTGCGTGCGCGGATCGATGCCTTGTCTGATGAGCTTCTTGCTGAGATGGGTGTTCCAGTAGTTCTTGATCTCGTTGTCAGTGCGCCCCGGAATCCTCCCGGCAATCAACGACCACCTGTTCTTCTTTATCAGTGGATTGATTAGGATTGGAAGAGATAAAGAAGGGAATGATCGGCACCTGTTTCCGAGGAGGCGGTGGAGGCGGAGGATGAGGTCCTCCTCGTCGGGGGAGATGGGGCCGCGCTTGATGGAGGGGCGGAGGTAGTTCATCCACCGGAGGCGGCAGCTCTTTCCGCAGCGACGAAGGCCGGCGCGGCTCGGTAGGGTGCGCCACCGACCCTCCCCCTCCCTCCGCACGAAACTCGCCAAGACCTCGTCCTCCTCCGGCGTCCAGGGGCCCCGCTTCACCCCGACCTTGCTGCCGCACGTCTTCGGCCCGTTGCCGCTGGATCCTCCTCCTCCCCGCCGCCGCGACCTCCTCCCCTCCGCCGCCGTCGTCGCCGCCTCTCCGCTCCTCATCCTGATCTCGCTCTCTGTACCTTCGAAGCCAAGTTAGCTCTCCATCGTATTTCAAGCCTCGCTGGCGGTGGGAGCCATGGCTTCGCATAATTGTTAGTGGGATCGGCAGCATTAGTGAGACACGAAGCGCGGCTTCGGACGAATTGAAGGCAGGCCATTCTCTCCTCGCAGCTACGTGCCCACGTTTCGGACGAAGACTATTAGCTGTATTGGGAAATATTATTTTTATCTGCTGGAAGATGTGCTTTTTAATTAGGTCATCGACATCCATGAAGATTGCCTGCTTTGCCTGTTCGTTATTATCAGGTGACTCAGACTCTCAGAGTAGTAGCTACGTAGCTACTTGATGGAAGCGAAAATTAGGAGTGTCCTTCTATCAGTCTCCATTCATTCATCGTTGAAGAGCTACTCAGTTCAAGGTGAGTTATGACTAAAGTCATCCTTGATATAGGCCTCAAATGTCTTAGATAATGAATTTGAATAGCTTAAGTTGATCAGACTTATAATGAATTCATAGTGATTAGTTAACAAGTCTACATGACTATTAAGGTGATTTAGCCAAACCTTTGATAAAGTTAAATTGATCAAATTAGTTATTTCAGGTCATAATGAATTATTGAAAAAAATATGAACTCAATGAAATTCCCAAATGATCAATTTGGATATTTAAGCCCCTAAAATATGTTAGACAAAACACCTTATCTGGGCATAAATTATCTAAATTGGCCAAACCTTTGCTAGTTTCATTGCAATCTGAGGTCACATTTGGTAAGCTTAGTAAGAATGACTATGGCTCGTAAGCTTAAAGCAATCAAATGCAAAGGTAGGAGTTAGTTAATCGAATTAATAGTAGTGAAAATATTAACGTATGCGATAAATAATGAAAGCAATAGACGACTCTACTGGTCTGAAACCTCGATTACAACACTACGACCTATGGACTTATAAGATGAGTTAACCCTCTAAAGTCAGTCTCTTTTACAAGACCTTTCGGAGGCAGGGAAATCTTTTATAAACTTTTACACACGATATAAAATAAGTTTGCTACGTACAAATATAAAGGTTGAAGGTAAAGCCTTTCCAAACAGCCCTAAATAAATTTTTTAGTTGTTATGAATTAATGCCAATCAAGTGTTTTAAGTCATCAGTTAACTGAAGCTTGACCTGTACAAAATCTATCTCATTAAAATCTGTCTCACTAGTTAGCATCTTCAGTTCACTTCGAGTCATTCCTTTAGACTAATTATCACGTCAGTTGACACTTCTCGATAAACATGCAACCTTAACTCTCAGGTAAGATTCATCTTCATCAATAGACTCAAGTTCTTGGTAGTCAACTCCAATTTTAATCAATCAAATCACTTTGAATAAGTTTCTGTTCAACAGTAGATATTTCAAATTCAGTAAACTATTCACACAATTTTGTTACAGATGGGAAATTTTTATTTGCTTAGAGTAGAGCCTTAATTAACTGATTAAATTGGCGTCATTTAATTGATTTGAGGTTGAGTGAATTCATTTTAGAATAGAAGTTTTTTTTCACAAGAAATGGACCTCAAGTCAAAAATCTAGTTCGACTTATCGTGGGTTAGTTAACTGAATTGTCATCCAACTCACTCAACCTATATATAATAAAAAAATTTCCTTACAAACAGATTGCCTTCATCAACTTTGATCTTAAAATACTTAGGGGCGTTTGGTTTGTTCCATTTTCATTTTCCAGAAAATCGCATTTTCTAATTTTCTGAAAATGACTTTTTTTCATTCTCCAATTTTCCAGAAAACGCTATGTTTTTTTCTGGAAAACAAAGTTGGAAAATGCAAACCAAACATGTTTTCCAGAAAACTACATTTTCTACAGAAAATGAAAATGAAAAACAGACTGGAAAATGCAAACCAAACGCTTTCATTAATCTTCACCTAAGAGATCTGCTAATGCCCAAATATATATAGGTCATTTTATACTACTAACATGACAAGACATTTTACATCCAGAACTTCTCGTGTCGAATATCTAGACCTTAACCTACTGGAACTTCTAGTCTTTCAGGAGACTTCACCTCTGAGTTTTGTTTCGGGTCAAAGTTGACTAGTTTGACTAAGTTCGAGTTGACTTAAATTTGAGTTTCGATATTTGACAATGATATTTGAAAAATGTGTCAGACAAGTCAAGAGGGTCAAGGTTGACCGAAGACTTGACTGATGAAGTCCTAACTAGAATGTTAGAGAAAGGGAAGTCCTAGTGAGACTAAGCAGACCTAGTTAGGAACTAGATGAAGTTCAAGTGAATCTGAGAGGATCGCACGTTGACAGGGTGGAAGTCTACCAAGAGATTAGACCTAACCGTGGTTAGGCAAACGGAAGTCCTAGTGGGACTAGTTAGACTTAGATGGGAACTAGGTTAAGTCCAAGATGGGTAGTTGGGAGCTAAACACTTACCATGAGAAACGACCAAGTTGGGAACTAGCAATGGAAAGTCCAAGTTGGTCAAGGGTTGACCAAAGACTTGTCAAGAAGTCCTGGCAGGTCCAAGTTGACTATATTCTAGGCAATAAGAAGTCCCAACAAGTCTTGGAAGGCTTTGGATTAAGCTAGACTTGTGTTAGGACTTTGGCAAATCGATTAAGTCAATTACCCAAAAACCATTTTATCAAGTAATTGATTGGGAGTACAACCTACTCCAATCAATGATCAGGTGATTAATCACACAATTGATCAAGTGATTAATTAGGAGTGTAGTCTACTCCAATCGATCAGGTGATCGATTAGAAGTTTCTGTTGCGAGAACAGAAACTTGCTTAATCGATCGAACAATCGATTAAGAGCCTTAATCGATCGACCAATCGATTAAGAGCCTTAATCGATCAGCCAATTGATTAAGAGCCTTAATCGATCGACCAATCGATTAAGAGCCTTAATCGATCGACCAATCGATTAAGAGCCTTAATCGATCGACCAATCGATTAAGAGACTTAATCGATCAGCCAATTGATTAAGAGCCTTAATCGATTAGGTAATCGATTAAACTTTGAAAAAGAGTAGTTGAACGGCTAAATTCTGTAAGTAGTGGGGCGTGTGCAGTTACTGCACACGCTGCAGGGAGGTGGGCTTGTTGCCCCCTCCCTCTCCACTACTTCTACCCCCTATCCTCTCCTATATAAGGAGAGGGTAAGGGGCTTCATTCAAGTGCAAGATGTGGTGCAAGTGTGAGTGAGAGCAAGAGAAGAACTCTAAGACGAGGAGATCATCCAGGCAGTGGGATTTGGTTCGTGAATCCGAGAGGGGAAGAACTTTCCGACACGTGATTGTTCTTCCGACGACAAGCGTGACGAACAACGAAGGACGAACGGAGAATCGCTGTAAGTGTTTACCGTTTTCAATATTTTAAATGCGTTCAGAATTTCATGCTTAGATCAACAATGGTATCAGAGCTTAGATTCGTTCTAAATAGCATGAAATTGTTTCGTCGAAAAATCGCGACTTTGTGTCGGCAGATTTTTTCGAGTCGGTAAAATAATTGTTAACGTCGCGAACCGACGATCCCACTCGGTCGTGTTGCACACTATCGATTAACCGCGTTCGTCGCGGTGAAAATTTTTTTTCAGTGGATGGAAACGAATCCGAAGGTTTCGTTAATTTTAATTCATCTGAAATTTTTTTTCATATACATCGAAATACGTGTTTTTTTATTAAATCAAAATCCATTAAAAAAACGGTGAAGAAAAAAAAAGGGAAAATTTTTTTTTGCTTGCAAACTTGATCTGTTGATACGAACAGAAAATTGCATGTTTTTTTTTGCTTCCATTAAATTAGTTAGCTTTGTGCTTTAATTTAATATCTTATTGCTTGGTTGAATTTGTATTAAAATTTGACTATTGGTTATTGGAACTAGACCAAAATTTGATTAAATAGATTGGATTTTAATTAGAATTAATTAAATCCGATTAAGTTGGTTCATTTCAACTGAAATTTAAATTATTAGTTAATCAGATCAACTTGATCCAACGTTGTTTAGGTCTAGTTCGAACCATTAGTTGGTTTGACAAGACTAAATTGATCCAATAAGATCAAGATCTAGTTCAAACCAATAGTTAATTTAATCAGATCTGTTTAATTCAAACAAGAACCATTTTGTTTGGTTCGACTAAAAGATTTGATTTTGAATTAAGTGAGCTAAAGATTAAGACAATCATGTCCAATTAGATTAGTTCTAATAAGGACAATAAATTCAACCTAAGAATCTGATCGATCAGTCCGATGTCAGTCAATCGAGGCTCCTCGAAGAAAATTTGTTTTTCTTGTCTATTTGTGATTTTACGTGTATACATATGAATTGAATTGAACCAGTTTTGTACTGGATTGTCGGTTTTGTACTGACAATGTATATTTTTCAATTCTAAATATTGCACGATAGGGACGGCATGGCTGGTCATAATGAGCGACTAGAGGAGCTATTGGCGGAATTCAGGACAGTTTTCTATATTCCATTTCTCGGAGTCCAGGGCGTTATAGGACGACTGGATCGGATCTTCTGGAAACTTGAGCAGGCCAAGTTCCCCATGATTGATGATCACCGAATCGGGGAATTAATGCGTGCTCTACCAAAGAGAGCAGGGAAAGTTGCGAATCAGATATGGGCTGAACACAACTTTCGCCTCTCCTACATAGAGCTATGCAATCAGCTGCTGCGCCAACAGTTTCCTGAGGACTTGGGGGAATCTGACTCCGAGTCCGAAATGGAGGAGGATTCTGAACCCGAGGAGAATCTCGAGGAAGAGGAGGATCCCGAGATTCTTGAATTCGAAGAAGATCCCGAGATGGAGGAGGATCCAGAAGAAGAAAATCCAGAGATAGAAATGGATCCAGAACAAGAGGATCTCGAGGAAATTGTTGAGATCGAGGAGGATCCAGATCTGGAACTTGAAGAAAACATGGAGATTGATTGGGATCCGGACGTGGATATTATGGAAATAGAGCAGGATCTAGAAGAAGAAGAAGATCCTGAAGAGACAGTAGAGGATCCTGAAGGGGTCCCAGAGGAGATTCCTCCTCCACCTGAGGTCACTCTGGTCCAGACTAGAGAGACGGGTCAATTTTTAGCTACAATTCTACTGTCCGCTCTATTGGGAGCAATATCAACCTATTTGTTCTCTTAGTTTCATTTAGTTACTGACGTTATGTACAGTCAGTATTTATCCATGTAGTGTAATTGTCGTTATGTACGAACAATTTAAGTAATGTTATATGTTAACAAATTTGTTAAATGATTAGTTTATTTAATGATGATTAGTTCATCATAATTAAATGATTAGTTCATTTAATGATGATTAGTTCACTATAATTAAATGATTGGTTCATTTAATGATGATTAGTTCATTATAATTAAATGATTAGTTCATTTAATAATGATTTGTTCATTTGATGGGGTGTGTGTGATATAACTAATCATTGTTTATTAGATTGGAACATACAAAGGATGAGTGGGAACGCAGTTGTCACTTGATTTTGTAAACCAACTCTATTTACAATGAGTTAGTTATTGATAACATGCATATAACATACACTGAATTACTAAATAATGCGTTTATTTATGTTAGATCATGACAACAAAGAATATTATAGCTGAACTGAACAAAGGAGAGAAACTAAATGGGGACAACTACAAAATATGGCACCTCAAGATACAGTATGTACTTGAGGAACAAGAAGTTCTAGAAGCTGTAAATCAGTTTATGGTAGAACCTGTAGACGGTGCTACCGCCCAGCATAAGCGTGATCTTGATGCCTACAAGACATGGAAGAAAAAGGACTCCACAGCAAAGGACATTTTGATTAGTTCAATGGTTGATGACCTAGTGTATGAGTATGAGCCATTGCCTTCAGCTCATGCGGTCTGGGTTGCCCTGAGAAATAAATATAGTGGAGTTAGCATAAGTAAGCTTCGCCAGCTGACAATCAAATTTGACAGCTTCAAGAAACGCCCGAATGTCACCATGACCCAACATCTTAGGGAAATGGGAAATATGATTCGAGAGCTAAAAACTGCCGGTCATGAGTTGACAGATGAACAACAGGTTCAGGCAGTTATCCGTTCCCTTCCTGATTCTTGGGAATCGATGAAGCAGAATCTTACTCACAGTGAAAGCATTAAAACTTTCATTGATGTCTCACGCCATGTTGAACTGGAGGCGGAGAGAGTAGAATCTGCAAGGATATCTGGACAAGCTTTCGTAGCTGAAGGATCTAGACCCAAGAATAAGAAGATATGGTTCAAGAAAGGAAAGGGAAAGGGAAGAGGAAAAGAAGCTGTTGCTGGGCAAGGCCCGATCAAGAAGGAGTTTAAAGGAAAGAAGTATGGAAAGAAACCTAAAAGCAAGCTGACTTGCTATAACTGTGGCAAGAAGGGCCACTTCGCTCGAGATTGTACCGAGCCGAAAAAGGTAATTCCATATTTAATTTCTTTTCATGAGCATAATGTTGCTAGTTCAGTGTTGTTAGCTGATTCTCATCCTTTGTGGATTATAGATTCAGGAGCAACGAACCACGTAGCTCGTGATCGAGCTACATACGTGGAGTACCGTCGGGTAACAGCTGGTAACAAATGGATATATGTAGGAAACAATGCAAGAATTGAAGTCAAAGGCATTGACACTTGCAAGCTCAACCTACGTGGTGGACATACCCTGTTTCTGCATGATGTCCTTTATGCTCCTGAAATTCGACGGAATCTAGTTTCTGTAACTAGTTTTCTTGATTTGGGTTATTGCATAAATTTTTTCAGTCGTTGTGTGGAACTTCGTATTAACTCCGTGTTAATTGGATGTGGTTATATAATGAATGGTTTCATGGTTCTTGATGTAGAACAAGATATTAATTATGGAATTAATAGTTTTTTTTCAAACATTGCTCTTACTAGTGATGCTAATATTAATGAGGAAGTTTGGCATGCTAGACTAGGACATATCGGACAAGAACGGATGAATAGATTAGCTAAGGAGGGTCTATTGGGCACTCATGCTAAGATTAACCTGTCCATATGTGAGCATTGTCTTGCTGGAAAAGCAACAAGGAAACCATTTGGTAAGGCTATAAGAGCTGATTCACCATTGCAATTAATTCATTCGGACGTATGTGGTTCAATGAATGTGAAGGCTAGACATGGAAGTTCCTATTTCGTTACATTTATTGATGACTTCACACGTTTCGGTCATGTGTATTTGATTTCTCATAAATATGAAGTATTAGATTGCTTCAAACGTTACTTGAACGAAGTTGAGAATCAATTGGATCGTAAGGTTAAAACCTTACGCACTAACCGTGGAGGTGAATATTTGTCTGATCAGTTTAAGACAATATGTTACGAGAAAGGGATTATTAGACAACTAACGATCCCTGGAACTCCACAGCAAAATGGGGTTGCTGAAAGAAGAAATAGAACTCTTCTAGATATGGTTAGGTCTATGATGACTCAAGCTAATTTACCTGTTTCCTATTGGGGAGATGCATTATTAGCTGCTACCTATATACTTAACCGAGTGCCTTCTAAATCTATTCCATCTACACCATATGAACATTGGACAGGCAGAAAACCAGATTTGAGTAATCTGAGACCTTGGGGGTCAGCTGCCTACGTTCATGATAAGACTCATAAATATGGAAAACTAGGACTAAGGGGTAAAAAGTGTATCTTTGTAAGGTATTCTGATACTTCTAAGGGTTATGTTTTTATTGGTAAGCAGTAAGATGGAACCATCTCTGAAATAGAGTCTAGAGATGCGATTTTTCTCGAAACTGAGTTCCCAACAAGAGGTGAAGTTGATAAATCGATTCCTCTATTTGCTATAGAGGAGGAGGATATTGTTCCTTTATCAACAAATCAGGAATCACAGGAGAACCCTGAATCTAGTCTACCCAGTGGGAGTGATTTGCCAATGAATGAATCAGTTTCAGTTTCTCAACAGTTAGACCTGCGGAGGAGTAATCGCAAGATTATTCCTAAAAGAAGGTTTGACATTGAGAATGAGGCATTAATGATTCTCCCTATTGATGATGAGGAACCTCGAATGGTTGAGGAAGCATTGAGATGCTCAGTTAAAGAAAAATGGAGAATTGCAATGGATGAAGAAATGGAGTCTATGAGAAAGAATCAGTTTGGGATTTAGTCGATCTTCCTCCAGGCCGAAGGGCTATTGGGAATAAATGGATTCTCAAAATCAAGAGGAAGGGAGATGGATCGATTAATAGATACAAAGCTCGTCTGGTTGCAAAAGGATATACCCAAATGGAGGGTATTGATTTTGAAGAGACATTTTCTCCTGTTGTGAAGTTTGTGTCAATACGTGTCATTTTAGCTATAGTAGCACATTATGACTTGGAATTACATCAGATGGATGTAAAAACGGCTTTCCTTAATGGTAATCTTGACGAGGAAATCTATATGGCACAGCCAGAAGGTTATATTGCTGAAGGCCAAGAGGATAAAGTATGTAGACTTAAAAAGTCTATATATGGGCTAAAGCAAGCGTCGAGACAATGGAACATAAGATTTAATGAAGTCATTTTATCTTATGATTTCGAAATGATCAATGAGGATCATTGTGTATACCTCAAGGAGGATAAAGGAAAGATTGTCATATTATCGTTATATGTTGATGATATGCTAATAGCTGGAAATGACATACAGTTTGTGATAGAAATAAAATCGTGGCTTTCATCACAATTTGACATAATAGATATGGGAGAAGCTGAGTACATCTTAGGGGTAAAGATCATTAGAGATCGAACAAAAAGACTTTTGGGTTTGTCTCAAGAGGCTTATATTACTAAGATGTTACAACACTTCAATATGTCAAACTGCAACATTGAACAAACTCCTATAGCGAGAGGTACTGTTCTGAGCAAAAGTATGTATCCCAAGACTCCTAATGAAATAGCCGAAATGAAGAAAAAACCATATGTCAGTGCCATTGGTAGCTTAATGTACACTATGTTGTGTACACGTCCTGATATCAGCTATGCTGTTGGCTTAGTTAGCCGTTTCCAGTCAAACCCAGGATCGAGACACTGGAAGGCGGTAAAGAGGATATTCAGATATCTCAAAGGGACGGCAGATTATTGTCTCTGCTTCCAAGGATCAAAGTTGAGCCTGAAGGGCTATACAGATGCAGATTGGGCAGGAGATCTTGATGACAGAAAATCCACATCGGGTTATGTATTCTTGCTGAATGGTGGCGCCATCTCATGGAATAGCAAGAAACAGGCTTGTGTAGCACTGTCGACAATGGAAGCCGAATATGTGGCTTGTGCAGCGGCTGTACAAGATGCTGTCTGGTTAAGAAGATTCCTGAAGCATTTGAAGATTGCTGAGGATAGTGGGAGTCCCGTTACATTGTATTGTGACAATCAAGCTGCAATAGCTTTTTCCAAGGATCCCAAATATCACAGTAAAGACAAGCACATAGAAATTAAATATAATTATGTAAGGGATATTATGGACAAAAGAAAGGTAGTCCTTGAGTATATTCCTACCCGTGCTATGCTAGCAGATCCTTTTACTAAGCCATTGACTAAAGAGTCATTTCTTGGTTTTGTGAAGTCTTTGGGACTTCGTAAAATGTAACACATTGTAAAACAATCAAATATATGAAAGTGCCATGATTTATTCAGTGTATATTGGTGTTACATTTTAGATAAAGTCTCGATAAGCATGTTGGCAGGTTGAGATTGGTCCACTCACATGGGCATTCATCACTATTTGTTGAGTATAAATAGAGATAAGACTATTACTTATGGGATAGCTTATGTAGCTATAAATAGAGACATACTCATAAGTTGGAGTCGCCTTGATTTTGTATCAAGATTATGTAATGATCGGAGTAAATGAACCCACCATTTACTGAATCTGCTTATAGCCAGATAGGAATTCATAAGTTGAATTCAGGATTAGGCATTAGGTATGTCTAGATCAAATCTGTACGATGTTAATTTTGATAAAACATGCACTCTTTTGTTAAAGAGAAAAACATCGTAGCATGTGATTCATACCACATGTACTATAGCGACAATAAGGGTAGTAGGAGAATGGATCCCTGCTTCTCTACTATGTGAGACCCTTGAGATTATAAGTTAATCTCAGATTTACCCTATGTGACTATTTGGCTGTCTGCTTGAAATTTTAATCAGTGTCTGCTACCTTAGCATGTATCCTATTGGCTATGGATGATTCGGTCTATGGAACATAACTAGGAAAGCAACTGATTAGAATGAATAGATTCAAGCTAAATAGGAAGACTAAGAGAGATTTACATCATTGACACTTATTCACTGGTCGACCAATTACATTTTTTGTTGAGTACTTAAGATGTGATTGTGAATAATTGTATTGAATGGAAATACTGAACATGCTCTTGACTTAATGGTCATTACGAGGGATTAGAGATGTTCATATTGATGTAAATGTTTTAGTCTGGGATAAAAGCAAGTGATTGATGTCTCTGATTCATGTGATAGAGCGACTAAGTAAAGTGTAACAACTTTCTTAGTATTGATCGCTCAGAGAGCAGCTAAGTTAAGTGTCATAACTTTCTTAGCAATGATTGCTCAGTATGCTTGCTGTCGCACGAATCATTTTCCCTAAATGTATGAATTGGATGATCTATTAGTCTATGTGACTATATGGGCTTTGTAACCTATTTCTTGTGTTAGTCTATGTGACTATATGGTCTTTGTAACCTGATTCTTGTATTGTCTATGTGACTTGACTTGTATGAGTGGGAGATGTAAGTAGTGGGGCGTGTGCAGTTACTGCACACGCTGCAGGGAGGTGGGCTTGTTGCCCCCTCCCTCTCCACTACTTCTACCCCCTATCCTCTCCTACATAAGGAGAGGGTAAGGGGCTTCATTCAAGTGCAAGATGTGGTGCAAGTGTGAGTGAGAGCAAGAGAAGAACTCTAAGACGAGGAGATCATCCAGGCAGTGGGATTTGGTTTGTGAATCCGAGAGGGGAAGAACTTTCCGACACGTGATCGTTCTTCCGACGACAAGCGTGACGAACAACGAAGGACGAACGGAGAATCGCTGTAAGTGTTTACCGTTTTCAATATTTTAAATGCGTTCAGAATTTCATGCTTAGATCAACAAATTCGACGTGACAATTGATTGGGAAAACGCTGAATCGATTAGGAGCATCGGGTAAGCCCTAGAAAAGGGGTTTTCACGTACGTTAAAGGTAGAGCTCGAACGACAACTTCACGCCGAGTCTTGAGAGGTTGGAAGAGAAGTGTTGCTATACTTTCCAAACTTCAAGAGGCTAATCCAAACAAGATAAGCAAGAGTTCATTGTTGTAAATCGTTTTTGATTTCATTTGTGTTTTGCTTTGTATTCTTCCTATATTTCTTGTATTCGAGCTTGTACGAGAATTTTTTCACCTCTGGATTGCTTCTGAGAAGGAGTGTTTTCATAGTGGAGTTGTGTCCACGTATTGATCCTTGGATTAGTCACATCAAAGAGGTAGATATCAAGCAAATGAAGGTGTTAGTGATTGCTTGAAATATTCTGCCGCAACAAATCTTCAATAAGCAAAAACGAGTTATTCACCTCTTTCTAGCTCTCGATGTGTCCTAACACATTTGTCAATACTTATTGGACTTTTTTATCTGTCAACACTTGTTGAACATTTCCTCTATCAATTCACTCAACTGTGACTCACTTGAATTTTATATTGCGCAATCGACCTCTAGTCAAAGTTGAATTTTGTTGACAAGAGCGAGATGTCAAATATATAAAAGGAGAGTTTATTGGAGAGGGAGATTATTGGGAAATTGACTTCAATTAAGTTAAATTAAAATTTTAATTAAGTTAAGGTTTTAGTTAAGTTAAAGATTTAATTAAGTTTAAGATTTAATTAGGTTAAAGTTTTAATTAAGTTAAATTAAGTTTTAAATTTTAATTGGATTTAAGTTTTAATTAAGTTTAAATTTAATTAAGATTTTAATTAGGTTAAAGTTTAGTTAAATTAAAATTTTAATTAAAGATAAAATAAAGTAAAAAATTTTAATTAACATTAAATTAAAATTTTAATTAAAGTGTAATTAAAGTTAATTTTTAATTAAATTAAATTAAATTAAGGTTTAATTAAAGTTAATTAGATTAAGGTTTAATTAAATCAAGTTAAATTTTTAATTAAAGTTAAATTAAATTAAGATTTAATTAAAGTTAATTAGTTTAACATTTAATTAAATTAAGCTGAATTTTTAATTAAATTAAATTAAATTATGTTAAATTTTAATTTAATTAAATTAAGTTAAAATTTTTAATTAACGTTAAATTAAATTTTTAATTAAAATTTAATTAAAGTTATAAGAGGTTAAATTTTTAATTAAAGTTAAATTAATTAAAGTTAAAAAAATTAATTAACGTAAAATTAAATTTTAATTAAAGTTAATTTTCAATTAAGTTAAAATTTTTAATTAAAGATTCAATCAAAATTTAAATTAAGTTTTCCTTATGTATCTCACTCAGTCTAAATTTTTCAACCAAGATAATCCTATAGTTTTGTGAGATTAGTTTAATTATTTTCAGGGGTTATCTTAACTTATGTTAGGTTAATTTTAGCTTTGGGTCTACCAAGCGAGCTTCGTTGGATAAGCTCTTAGGCTATGGTGAGTCATTTAAATTTAGACATCATTAATCATTATAACTAATCACATGTCTTAGACAAAACTTTTCAATTAGTCTTGCCCAATAGACTTAATACTAGTCCTTAATCTTAACAAGTTAAGATTTAACCGTGAGTTATCTAATCCTAAGTATCCTGACGAGTAAGATTTATTTTTGAGATGCCAACTAATTTGGTGTCTCCCGTTGAATCATATATTGTGTTTTGTATTTATATAATGAATTTCATGTTTAGGTATATAATATTAATTTTGTCCTACTTGCTTTGTTAGGTAAGCTTTTAGAATTCATGCTTTAGTTAGTTTCTTGTTTTGGTTAATGAGTGAAATAAATGATTTATTAGTTGAGTTGGGTTTGTATCCGAGTTTGGATTTGTTATGAATAGCTTTTTGAAATCCAAGTATTGGATCTAAATTTTTGGATTTAGCGGTAAAAGTTTCTAAGAGTCCTTTAAATTAACTTCTTAACTTTATATTTTAGAATGGAATTCTCTTCCTCAAGTTTTGTAACTTGATTTGAGTTTCCATTTTGAACATGTTCAGTTAAAGAGTTTAGGTTAAGTTGTTCCTTAAGGTTTTAATTTTTCTTAAGGAGAAAGTTAACTTGATTTTCAGATGCAGATAATTTTCTATTTAAACATGAAATTAATTTAAAGAATTTTGCATTTAAAATAACTTATACCTCGTTTGAACCTTCAAAAGCGGGTATGGACCCATAGCTTGACTTGTATTTAGACTCTTCGTCTTGGTCTAAATCATTACTGCCATCAATGCAAAGTAACTTGCTTGCTTCCTTTCTTTTGCATTCGTCTCCTTTGAGGAAGACTCATCCCAGGTGGCTTGGAGTGTCTTCTTCCTCTTTGTCTTCTCAGGCTTGTCTTTTTTCCGATTTGGATACCCGTGTTTGAAATGTCCCATCTTGTTGCATCTAAAGCAGGTGATGTTGGTCGTAGTGTCGTTGGATGTTGACTTGATCACCTTTCGTAGGTCTTTCTTTGTGAAGCCTTTCTTCCTTCTAGTGAATATTTTTCCTGACCATATCCACCAGTTGCTCTTCTTCATCTAATTCTAAGTCAGATTCATTTTCTGATTCCGGTTGGGGTTGAGTTCTTGTCTTCACCTTGTTGGTAGAATCTGCAACAAAAACTATACCTTTCTTAACCTGCTTTGAGTTAGTCTATTTATGTAATTCAAATTCACAAAATAACTCATCTACTTTTAACTTTGACAAGTTTTTCGAAATTTTATTGACATCTACTATAGATGACCATAGTGCGTTTTGGGGAAATGAGTTCAAGGCATACCTTATGACATTCTAGTTTTTCAACTGGTGACCGATCGGATGAAGCATATTGAGGATATCCTTGATTCTCACGTGTAGTTGGCTCGCCATCTCTCCATCCTGTATTTTTATATTAAATAAACTATTTAAAGTAAGTCATGTTTTGTTAGTTTAGCGTCACTAGTGGCTTCATGTATCTTGATCAACTTGTCCCATAATTCCTTTGCATTCTAGAATGGTCCTACCCGGTTGAGTTCCTCCTTGGTCTGACTGGGTTGAGTTCCCCTTGGTCAGCCCACATTGGAGAGTGTTCATAGCCTTTGAATCCACTTAGGCCTTTTTCTTCATTTCTGAATTCCACTTTTCTGGTCAAGTGGCTGACCAGTCGGATCGTCTAGTGGAGGCGTATATACTCATCAAAGAGTGAACCATTATTCGATGTCGATCTTAAGGTAAGCCTCCATTCTCTTCTTCCAATATGGGAAGTCGTTCCCGTTCAAGAGTGGAGAGCAAGCAGTGTTATAACCTTCACTTTGGGCCATTTAACATTAAATCTTGCACACCTAAAAAAAAAAGACAAATCCCAGAACTAGGTCTTGGATTAGTAGTGTGGGAGAGGAAAAAAATGACTCGAGGGATGTTGCACCAGTTTTGAGTAAATAGTAAAAACAACGAAATATATGTCTAAAAGAAGTGATTACACTAATTTGGACTTTAAGTCGAAAAACACAAAATTGAAAAAAGGAACCCCTTGCTCGAATGGTGGTTGCACAGATTTAGAGTGGACGAGATTCTGATACCACTTATAGGGTTGATGCACGTGGGGGGGGGATCAGTGAGTTTTAAAAACAATCAACTTTTGGAAATAGTGCGCAGTGGAAAAAACAACTAAGCAAGAAGAAAAACACAAAAAACGAAACACCAATATTTTTACTGAGTTCGGAACCTTCGCCAACTCCTACACCAAGACCTAAATCCCTTAGACATTTTCTATGGGTAATCCACTAATTTCTCTATCGATAAACTTCCGGCACAATAATCGAATACAAGAGAATAGGAAAGTGTAACAACGTACACTTTCTGTTTGCAAGTATAATAAATTTGCACAAAATTAAACTCATTACCAATACGTTGATGATAATCCGGTTGTGCTCACGTGTTGGTGTCGGTCTTCCAACAGTGATCGGGTGTAGTAGAGCAATACTATAGCCGCAGTGTGAAAACGGAGTAGCAGAGTGTGTTGGTACCCCGATTAGTTTTGATGTGATCAATTAGGTTATGTTAGGTCCTGTGTTTTCTAATCCCTTTGCTAAATGTGCAGGAGCTTAGGTATGGAAGAAGTCGAGCGTAAGACGTAGAGGACGATATTGTGCGGGGAAGTGAGCCGACGGGCTCGGTGCAATCCGAGGGACGCGGAAGCTGCGGAAGAGTACGCCGGTGGATTGAGAAGGACGTGCGCGATGTCCGAGGGACGGGAAGCCGGGAGGAAGGATGCTCGAGGAGAGAAAGGCCAGAATCGGGTTCGGGTGAGCCTAACTCCAGTTGGCCAGAAATCACCCAAGAAGGCGAAGCAAGTCAAGCCGAAGGTTGGTTAGCATCGGCTGACCAAAAAGGACTCCTGGTCGCCCGTAAGCTCACGAGCGCTTGAGAGTTCAGGTGCTTGACCACTAGGCGCCTGACTACGTACTCAGGCGCCTGTGTTGTATCAGGCACCCTAGAAGGCTTCTTAGTCGTTTGTGACAGTTGGCTGTGGATAAAGCTTCGGCGGGCCACGTGGCAGGCGCCCCTGACCACTCAGGCGCCTGTGTTGAATCAAGCGCCCCAGAAGGCTTCCTTAGCCATTTGCAACCGTTGGCGCCCAAGACCACTCGGGCGCCCTAGACCTACCACATCAGCAAACGGATAATTCGTCCCAGGGCTAAATAGACCCCTGAATCTCAAATGAATTCATTCACTTGTAAACTCTTTAAAGTCTAGCATGCTTTTGTTGTAAGGCTTCTCTGCCATAAGGAGATTTTTGTTGAGCATCCACTGCCTTGGAAGCAACGTTCTTAGTTGCGACCAAGTTCCTTTTTAAAAGATGAGTGCTTCCACTTTATTTTTTTATAACCGTCTATTCACCCCCCTCTAGCCGGGCCAATCCGATCCAACAGAGTGATCGTCAAAGCTTGTCTTAAAGTTGTAAAGTTGTTGTGAAGGAACTAGTAGCCTCTCTTATATAGGTTTATCCAAGTGCCTCTATCTCCATTAAGGTGCCTCGATCTAAAACATGATCCAGATCAGAGCTCATCGCAACTTATCCACATCCAGGCACCTCTATCTCTTCCAAGCGCCTTTATCACATTGAAGAGCTTCAACCATCGCGGATATGAGATTACTCGTCGAGGCTTTATCTATTCCCAAGCACCTCTATCCCTTTAAGGTGCCTCGGTCCAGACACTTGGATCCCTTCTAAGCAACTGGATTGTCCTAGTCCAGAACTAAAAAGCCTACATCAAACAAGTTAGCACAACAACATATATAAAATATTTATGAGTTAATTTGACCCTGACTTCCCAAGACCAAGATTTAGTCATGGTCTCAACTTAGATTTCCAAAATAGCTCTAAGATGGACCGGCGGCTACAGTCCTACCGGGACTCATCCTCACTGGAACTCTCTCCTGCAGTGTCTTATCTCCACTTACTATTTGCAGACTTATACTTGACTTCTTTGACCTACCAGGTCTTTCTGCAAGATGTCTCATCAAGACTTCAGTCAGTTGTCAGGTCCCGCAGATCCGATTGGACTTCCTGTCAAATATCAACCAATCTAGACTTCGTCCAGTTGTCAGGTCTCACGGATCCAATTGGACTTCCTGCTAATTATCAGGTCTTTCAGACCTAACTAAACTTCAAGCTAGTGTCAAGTCATAAGTCTTTCAATTCTACACATTTGGCAAATAGATTAGATAAACACAACATTTAACTTTAGCCTATTTGTTATACATCAAATCTGAGTTTGACTATTAGTGCTGATTGCACCAACAACATGGACTTCTTTTATTATGCATCCTAGTAACTCAAGTGAGATCCAACGTATTAACCTAAACTTAAATAATTATCAATTATCGAAACTTCTCATCCAGGAGATGATTGCACCAACTCAAGTTAGATCGAGTTGAGTTTCATTATTTGATCAATATATTTATTGATGAGGGCAAGATGTCAAATAAAAGGAGAGTTTGTTGGAGGGAGATCGTTGGTAAAATTGACTTCAAATCAAGTTGTTCGACATTGATTTGAATGTGAATAGTTGAGCAAAAAGTCAAGTCAATCATGGTTGATTGGATACTTGACAATAGAGAAGTTCAACTGGGTCATAATTGATCAGATACTTAATAGTTAGAAGTCTAACAAGGAGTTAACAAAAGAGAATCAAAGTATAAGTGAGTCATGGTTGATCAGATACTTGACGATTGAAAGTCCAATAGAGAGTTAGCGTGAGAGGGAAAGTACAAGTGAGTCATGGAGAACTAGACACTTAATTAGCATGACACATGAAATTCAAGTGAATTATGGAAGATTAGACACTATGAGAGAAGTCCTAACAGATGATGGAGAATTGAATGTTAGACACGAGAAAGGAAGTTCAAGGAGGACCAAATATTTGATAGTAGTGAAGTTCTGGCAATTCAAGATTGATCAGATGCTAAACAATGATAAAGTCTTAATAGATTAAGTTGATTGAATCCTAGACAATAGTGAAGTCTGCAGGCTAATGATGATTGGATATTAGGTAAAAGATGTCTTGATAAGTCAAATTTGACCAAATACTAGACAAAGGAAGTCTTGGTATATTGAGGTCAATCAGGTATTAGGTAATACGAGAATTCAATTTTGAAAAAGTTGAAATCAGATGTATCAGTCGATTGTTACGACCCATGAAGCCCAGATTTAGGGTTTGAGAGAGTTGGGGGGGATTGGGGTTGATCAATCGACTGATGAATTTTATCAAATGCATGAGGGACTCGACTGATACCATTGTTGCAACGAATAGAAAATTTATAGGCTGAGTTGGAAACTCGATTGATGGTGATTAGTCGATTAATGGAGTGTAGTCAACTATTGTCACTGTTCAAGCAAATACAATGTGTTGAACTAGCTGTGACACTTGACTATTTTGGCATTCGTCTCTTGATGATAATGAATAGTCAACTATTATGGTGAAAGTTGAGTTAGAAAGAATCATTTTATAAGTGAAACGGTCGAATTTAGTATAGTGATCAACTGATGGGTGCATGCAGTCAACTAATTGACAAAAAATAAACATGAAGCCTATAAAATAAGATTTCATTGGAAAAGCTCATCGTCAATTCTTGGAGGGTTTTGAGGAGAGTATTGCTGCATTTTTAGACCTTAAGAGGCAATCTAAAAGCTACAAACAACCATCAAAGCAAAGCTTCTTAGTACAAATGGTTTATTTCAATTTCTTTTGATATCATTTATATACCTATTTTTGCTTTATATTTATTTGTAAAAAAAATATGTTATAAAAGATTTCTCTGGCCCTAGAATGTATCCAACAAGGATAAAGTATAATAAAGTATTGCTAGGATTAATCCGTAAAGTAGGTGCTAGCTAGGTGTTCTAAACTACATAAATCAATTCATTGTGCATGTGTTTTATCTTGTATTTTGTTTTTGTATTTTCCACTACGCGTTAACACTTTGTAGATGAGTACAATGAACCATTAACACTCATTAACACTTTGTAGATGAGTACAATCACTACAAAAAAAACACCTATATAGGAGCGGTTATTTAAGAGTGGTTATAAGACCGCTTTTGAAAATTGACCAATTGAATCGGTTTGAATTAAACCGTTTCTATTGCCTAACTTTTTTGAAACAATTTTAAAATTGCTCTTATTGAATTGTTTCAAAAGCGGTTTGAAAAAATCGCTCCTATAAACCGCTCTTAATGATACAATTATTAGAAGCGATCTTAAAACTGCTGCTATTGGGTATTTTTAGTAGCGGTTTTGGATTACTAACCGTTCCAATTGCTTTAACTTTTAGGAGCGAATTTCAAATCGCTCCTATTGGATTCTTTGAACAAAATTTGTATCAAGTGTTGTTATAAACCGCTTCTGTTACTCTAATTGTATATAATTGATTTTTAATCTACATTAATTGTATAGTTTTAGCACCGATTTATATAAACCGCGATGGTAAGCCGCTCTTATTGCTACAACTATTAGAAACAATCATGAAACCGCTAATATTGGATACTTTTAATAGCGATTCTGTATCAAACATTTCTACTAAAATTATTTTCTGTTATTCAAATTAAAGTACTCATATATGACTTAAAATTTATGGTAAAATAATTTAGATATACAATTATTATGATTCTAAAAAAGAGAGAATGTTTTAATCAAATTTTAAAAATACAGTGTTGTATATCACCATTCAATTTTTACAGAGGATTTTATACTCTTTTAGGTTTTCACATAGTGAAAAAATAATATTTTCCTACAATTAAATAAACTTGTACCATGCTTCAAATTTATTTAAATTTTTAATACATTTTATTTATATATTATGGAAAATGTGATGTCGGATATTTTACATTGGAGCATCTCAAATATTTTTCAATATGAAATTTTATTTATTTATTATTATAATATAATATATAAATCTAAAAATAAGATTTTATCGACTTAATTATTTAGTTTAAAAAAATTAAATAAAAACATGCATCCAGCTTAATTGTAATTATGTTTTTGTTAATTTGAAATTTTTATATATTTATTATTATTATATAATATCTAAATCCTAAAAATAAAATTTTATTGACTTAATTATTTAATTAAAAAAATTAAATAAAAGTACTATTGTTGCATGCGTCCAACTTAATTGGAAAAATTATGTGAGTTATTTTTAATTAAAACCTGAGTTTTAATTTCTTCAAAACCTAAGTTCGTGCGACCCCTATCCAAATTGCGCCGCTGTCTTTACCTGTAAAATACGATAAATAATAATAATAATAATAAATAAATGTATAGAATAAAATTATATATATATATATATATAGTTATTTATATAAATTTATATATAATCATCCTAAATAGGAGTTAAAAATTGGAAATAATTAGATTGAAAATTTTGGAATAATTTTATGATATTATTGGATAAGTTTGTGGACTAATTGACACAAAATGGATTAGTTTGAAATTATTTAAGAAAAAGTTCAAATTTAGAAATTAACATATATATATATATATATATATATTTATTTATATAAATCTTTTCCCTTGTACATAGTGCCCTAGCCCTCACCGCCGCAACTCCCGATCTTTTTCTCTTCCTCTCGCCCGATCACCCTCGCCCCACTCGCGATCTCCTCGTTGCATCCTCGTCACAGGAGGCAGCGCCACCGGCCAGAGTACGGGACTCGCCGTGTCTCCCCCTTCTTCGCCGCACACGAGGGAAATGCCGACGCCTCTTCTTCAATCGAAGCCCTGTGCCTCGCCTCCCTTTCTCTCGGATCGCCTACACCAAGATCCGCCGCCGGCCGAGCCAGCCTTGTGGCGAACTCTTTCCTTGGCTCTTCCGGTCGTTTCCCCCGCCGGAGCTCGGGTGCTCTTGCTCACGACAGCCGAAGCAACGACACCGCAGACGCCGCCTCCCTCCGTATCTGATGCCGCTACACTTCTCCATCACGCGGATCATTGTCGTTGGTTTTTTTTTCTCTCGACCACGACCCAGGTGCCGCCGCTGCCTCAAGAGAGGCCAGATCTCGAGCAAACCATCACCACTGATCTTCCTTAGCCTCAGGTAAATTTTGTTGCCAGTTTAGTTAAGGACATGGATTTGGTCAGTAGGGTTTAAATCGATGGACGATTAATATGAGTTCATATGAGTTGGTGTATTTAAATCGATGGACGATTAATCTGATCAGTTATAAAATTAATGAATGGATTAGGTAATTTAATTGTGACATGAGGTTTATTGTTCTATTTTGTTTTGTATTAACTGTTGGTTAGGTTTATTCCGAACTTGTTTAATGTCAACAATTTTTTTTTTTGTTCTAGAGGACATCAAAAATAAATCGAGAAAATGGGAGTAAAAAACGAGGGATTCATGCACAAGGACGAACAAATATTCCCTCATTGGAAGACAAATTTGTATGTATTTATTTGATCAATTTGTTATGTTAATATCAATTTGTATGTATTCGAGCTATTATTATTTGCATATTCAATCTAAAATGATTTTTTTTACTTAGATTCAGGAAAATGGTAGAAAACCAACTCGCATTGAACTATTTCATCTCAGTCGACAAAGTAAAAAAAAGGAGGTGCTCTTGTTGATGATGAAGCAATAAGAGTTGAGGTAATAATTGTTTTAACTTTTCGAAATAACTTTTCAATATGCTATTTATTTTATTGACATAATTTTTGTGTTAGGATGAATTAAATAGAGTTGTGCAATGTCATCTCCGAGACAAGCCTGAGGGAACGCAAATAACAGAAGTACACGAAGATGCATTTCGGTATCCATTTAGAATTTCATTTTTATTAAAATTACTAAATATTATACAATATTAATTATATATTTTTATTCAGGGAAGTATTTGGGTCAGAGCATTCTGGTCATGTTCGATGTTTAGGAGCTGGTGTATTACCTAGCCAAGTTTTCCCAGAGCAGTGTAATCGAAGAATAATTTTTAGACAAGATAATCTTCCTACTTCCGATGTTAATGATAAGTTGCGAGAAATGGAAGAAAAAATGAAAAATATGGAAGCACAAAGACAGACAGAAATGGAGCGGATGAGGCAAATGCATGAACAACAGATTCAAAATTTTACCAATGTCATCCAAAGTATGATATCTGGAATTGCTGGGGGATCTCGTGAGCCTGAATTATTACCTACACAGGTAGTCACATATTGAATACTAATGTTCAAAAATACTTATATAGAAGCATGATATATTAAATTAAATTTATTTTTCAGATGACAACTATCTTGGCAGATGTTATACGACAACATAGAAGTTCTCCATCAAATACACATGAAAGTGGTCATAGATCTCCTCCAGTATCAGAGCTAGATAAAGATTAGATAGAATTTTGAAAAAAAAATTATTTGTCTAATGTTAGTACTTTTAGTAACTATTGAATTTGGAACATTATGACTGTTATTTTATATTAGCATTTGGAGTACTCGTATTATTGTTTTGGAGGATAATTGTTTAATAATGTTATATATTGATTTGGTGGATTGAAATATTAAATATCATGGTTTGAATAATTCCTAAATTTAAAGCTTTAATAGCGTTTTGATGTTCTCCTATTCCCATATTTAGGAGCGGTTTAAAATCGATCCTTAATTTCAAGTATTAATAGCATTTTGAAATCGCCCTTATATCCATGATGTATAGAAGCGGTTTAAAACCATTCTAACACCTAAAGGGTTTTGCAGCAGTTTGAACCGCTCCTAAATTTATAACTATAGAAGCGGTCTGAAATCGTTGTTATATGTATAATGTGTAAGAGTGATTTCAAACTGTACCTACAAAGTACAAATAGGAGCGGTTTTATAAGTTTTACCAACGGTTAAGAAAACCGCTACTATAAGATATAGGGACGGCAATAAGAGGAGCGGTTTTCAAACCGTTGGTAAAAGTGTAGGAGTGGTTGATAACCGCTCTTGAAAGTCAAAAAAACCACTCCTATATGGGTGTTTTTTTTGTAGTTAAGTACCGCGGCATGACGCGAGGTGCTTGGATGGTACAATCGTATCGAGTCAGCGGGGATAACCGCGATGTGTGTCATAAATGGGTAAGACATGTATTACCCGGATGTCAGGGTCGTACCCCGGATGCACTGATGTAGGGCAGCGTAGGGGAGAGCTGGTCCGGAGACCGAGTACCGACCGGCGAGTTCGAGTGTCATGGACCGGGTCAGGCCATGTCTCCAACTGGGAGCTGAGAGACATGAGATACGCGCTGAGTCGAGAGTTTGTTGGGCTATGTCTGTCTCGTCATGTTTCGGGTCTATTAGTTATCCGGTCGATGGAGTGTTGAGGACCGAATTGCCCGACCCAGACCTGGGTCGGGAAAACGGACTTGGGGGACCGAGCTAGGGGGTGCTCAGGCTCGACTTGCCCGATCCCGCCCGCGGGGGGGGGGGGGGGGGGGGGGGGGGGGGAGGGGGGGCGATTAGTGCTTCGAGAGGGTTCCTGGTTCGAGAACTCCTCGGGTGAGGCCTTCGTCGGCCCTTCCGCTAGATCTTCGTGGCGCGCAGGCTGGCTGACTGAGCTGGCCGAGCTGCCCGTAAGCAAGGCCAAGATCAGTGCCCATCTTTTTCATACGTTTATCGTGTCCATCTTTTCCATATGTCAATTATAATATCCAAGTTAGTAGCTTCGTATTTTATCTCTTCCGTGTTAATCCTAAAACGAATTAACAATAGCGTTTGAAACAAACAAATCATTTTTTACAACTTTAATTCGGCTACTAATCATCAACTTAAATTTTAATATTATAATAATTATTAAAAAATTTGCTTGGTATTAAAAAAAAGTATTACTCTTATGTATAAAAATGATATTAAAAAACGTAAATATAATTAAGAAAATTAATCAAATATAAAATTTGATTTATTATCTTTCTAAAACTTTTATGTTTAACTATCAAAAATATAAATAGACCTGTAAAATTTAGGATATAGAATCAAATTTTATATGCTTATCTAATTTTTTTTGATTATATTTATATTGATAAATATTATTTTCGTATGTTATAGTAAGAATAATAATTTTTTTAATCAAATTTCTTCGATCGCTATAAATTCTCATCAATTGGGAGAGGTAAAATAAAATTTAAATTTTATAATTTTAAAACTTATCTATATAATTTTTATGTTTGGATGATTTTGATACGTCGTGCAGCAATTTATAGTTTAAAAAGTTAATAAGATAAAAAATGAAGTTATCCTAGTTTAGCAAGATAAAAATATTTTTTTATATTTGATAAAAAATGGAGTTATCTATGATATATTTTTTTTTTTATTTGCAGATCAAGAATTAATTTTATTTTGTCCATATATAGTTATTTCCATATCCATAGTGTTTGCCTTTAATTCGTGGACTTTTAATTACCTTTTATTATCTTCAGTTTATTTTCCCCTTATTTATTTTTAACTCGTAATACTTCGTATAATAATAATAATTAGATTAATGTTAATCATCGACAAAATCCAGATTATTAAGAATAAGTCGCATGGTCGCTTAATTACTTAAACTAATTACTTTTTAATCGGAGGCACTCGAGATGATCGAAGAGATCCAGATTATTATAACGAGCATTTCTTATATTTTGGGCCCCACAGTAAAATCCAATAGCGTTGCAGGTATCCAAAGATAGGTGAAGATCAGAGTGAGAAGACCCAGCTTTTCAGTTGTTTGCCAGAAGCAGTACGTTCGTAAATTCGGGGCCCACAAGCTTACTAAATCATCAGCCTGGTATACTTTGGTGGTACGCAATGTGAGGTACTTCAAAATCATCTGCAAGTATTTCGTAACTACAATTACGAAAATTTCAAAATCTAATAAATCCACAGCGAGGAGTTGGAGGGAAACCAGGAAACAGAACGCAAGAGAGAGAGAGAGAAGGGCGGAGAGAAAAGTTAAGATCTTGTCACAAATCCCTAATCGATCGCTACCGAACTCTTTGTCTTCCCGAAGACTTCTTCAGCCGCTTCATCGTGGATACCGTCTCCAGATCCCGATCGCATCCTCGATTCCTCAAACGCTTTGTTGCGGTTCGCCAGATTGGTTGGTAATTAATTATTGATTTTTCTCCTTTTGATCGATTTTGTGTTTTCTATGCTTGTGTTAAAGTTGATGTTTTGCGTGCAGAATCGTTCCGGAGATTATCTTTGATCGAGGAGGGAGTGATTGGCCGTTGTTCGGGGTTTCTCGTCGCCAACACGATTGGTTCGCATTGGATTTGGAGTCGGTTTGATCGTGGGCGGAGTAGGGTTTTGCTGTGATGTCTTTTGAGGAGGAGAGCGGAGGCATGAGGAAGAGGAAAGGAAGCAGGGAGGTCGATGAGAAGAGGAGGTTGGGGGTGAGTGATTGCAATTCGGATGATTGTTTGGCTAAGCATTGGAGAGCGGCTCGTGGTGCGCAGAAAGGAGAGAGGATGCATTGTGGTGACGGTTATGGAGTTGCTTGGGTAGAGAAAAATAAGAATAATGTTTTGAGGGCTCATGTTGTGAAGCCATGTGAAGTTCTGGATTCGGATGAAACGATCGAGTCGGATTTGGAGGGGAAGAGCAGTAGAGAACCAGCTCTTGCTCAACTTTCTGCAAAGAAAATGAGAAGGGAGAGGATCGGAGAAGTTAACAACATCCTTGCTGTTGACAATAATTTGCATACTGACATTTCTCGACACGAAAGTGATGTTCTCAGGGTGCAGGGAAAAGGTGGTGTTTTGAGGGTCTTCCTCAATAAGAAAGCGGACGGACTTGAAAATCTCTGTGCAAAAAATTTGTATGAGCAAAGATCAAAGACGCTGGGGTTTCCAGTGGCTGCTACTCATGAAATGCTGAATCCAACAACCCTTTCTGCAGACACACGATCACTTGAAAGATCATGCGCAGGAGCTACATTGAGAGAGACAAACACTGATATAACTTTGGAAAGCAGATCCAGTGAACAAATGAGAGAGTTGAAGATTTCACCGCCAAAAAGAGGAAAACAGAGAACAAATACGCAAAACAATAAGACTGACACTAAATTAAGTGATTTTTCCAATTCAAAAATTCATAAAAGGGAACTGAAAGATCAGTTAAAAGAAATACTTATAAATGCCGGTTGGAGGATAGATCTAAGGCCAAGGAAAGGCAGCAAGTATGTAGATTCTGTTTATTTACCTCCTAAAGGACGAGGTAGTTATTGGTCAATCACAAAAGCTTATGCTGCTTATCAGGAAGAACTGAATAAAGAAAGCAACGTGAAGAGTGAGGCCCTGTAAGGCCGTCTAAAGCATTTCTTGGTAGTGACTATAATATACCAATGGATTCCCTAAATGTACTGAAGAGAAATATTGTTAACAAGAGAAAGAGGAAGGAAGCGCTAGAAGAAGCCCAAAGTGGTCAAGAGAAAAAATTGGAGGAAAGGCTTGACAGCAGGAGGCAACCTAGTATTACGGAAACTACAGAGATGCCTGATGGAATCACAGGAAGAATAAACACAAACAGCTCTCTGGATTTAGACACAAAAACAATAGTTACTTCCAGAGCTCATAATCACTTCCAAATAGGAACAAGCAAACATAGAGTTTGTCCTCTATTAGCTCGTGGCAGCAATCAGGATGCAGAAACTGAAGATGATGGTTTTGTTCCATATAAATGGAAGAGGACAGTTTTCTCATGGATGATAGATCTTGGAATCCTGTCTGTAAATGAAAAAATAAAATACATGAACAAGAGTGGAAATGAAACAAAATTGAAAGGCTGGATAACAAGAGAGGGCATTAAGTGCAGCTGTTGTACTAAAATTGTTACTGCATCTAAATTTGAGCTTCATGCTGGGAGCAGACTTCTTCAGCCATCACTATATATATATTTGGAAGATAGAAGAGTCTCCATCTTGCAGTGCCAATTGGAAGCATGGGAAAAACATGAACAATCAGGCCATCAAGGATTTTACAGTATTGATGTAAGTAGTGATCAACCCAATGATGATACTTGTGCTATGTGTGGTGGCGGCGATGATTTGATCTGTTGTGATAATTGTCCTTCAACATCCCATGTCAGTTGTTTGGGTTTGGAGGTGGGTTAAATAAAATATGCTTTCAATATTTGAACTGGTAGTAGTAGCCATGTAGGTGGCGCAACATGCTTGTCTGGCTCAATTTTTTAATGTGTTTTTTTGTAGGTGCTTCCTCATGGAAGGTGGCACTGTTCAAAGTGCTGCTGCAGATACTGTGGTGTTATTTCTGTGGATGCTACTCAAAAAACCAATGGAATTGATTCTTCATTACTCTCATGCAACCAGTGTGAGGCAAAATGTATGGAATAAGTAAACTCTATATTTTGTTTTTCACATTTTAACTTTAGTAATGTTCAAAGAGTGAAGAAACTTATTGCTTGGCGCCTTGAATTTTGCAGATCATCGGGATTGTGTTGCTCAATTTGAATTGAATTCTCCCATTTCATTGAACCTGAGCAGTGCTTTTTGTACCCAAAGTTGCAAAAAGGTATAAAGTGGTTTTGCCCATCTTTTCTATATCGTGCCTGATAAATTTACATTGTTTGAATTTCTTTTTTAGAGGGCATTTTATGTAAAGTTGCAACAGAATGATATATGTTTGCTTATGAAAAATAATGTAATCTTAGCAAATATTTTTTTCCACAGACCTGATTATTCACCCATTGGGTGATATTCTATTTGATGTCAAACTTAGTTTTCGTTTTTCAAGTAAATCAGTGCTGTGTTAGAGAAGGATCTTTTAGATCAACCTATTATATAAGGATTTTTTAGATCAACCTGCTATATAATTACATTACCATATAGGATAAAATATGGCAATTTCTTAATGTTGTATTGCTCAATTGCAATATAGGTATTAGTGCTTCAAAAAAAAATCTGGAGGGCTAAGAGGAAATAGGCCTGACCGTGCAAATTTATGTCTGCATAAATCATTCTTCTTTTGTCCCATTTAATCTTAACAATTTCTTGACAATCAAGAAGGGGTTGATACTAGCTTCTATCTCAACAATTAACCAGCTTATGGGTACAAATTTAGTTCCCATGCTTGCTTTTGCATGCTGAACTGAAGGCATATGAGATTTTGCTAAGATTTTATATTTTACTAACACAATGTAAATTGATGTAGTAGTGATTGATTTATGCAAAGTTGCATCTGCCAATGCAGAATCATTATATTTCACATGAACATTTGTCGGAATGTACGACCAAGCAGATTATAAAAATTCTTTTTTTTTTGAGAATTACAAAACTTAATCCCCCATTTTATTGCTATCATGATTTTAGTTTTATACTCTAGCTGTTCTAATAATGATCCAGCACTGCCTTTTCTAACTGCAGGTTTTTGAAGGATTGCAGAAGATTCTTGGACCAAGA
>JAGFNQ010000169.1:300336-319124 GCA_024364735.1 Boesenbergia rotunda
GTTTTTGTTAATTTGAAATTTTTATATATTTATTATTATTATATAATATCTAATCCTAAAAATAAAATTTTATTGACTTAATTATTAATTAAAAAAAATTAAATAAAAGTACTATTGTTGCATGCGTCCAACTTAATTGGAAAAATTATGTGAGTTATTTTTAATTAAAACCTGAGTTTAATTTCTTCAAAACCTAAGTTCGTGCGACCCCTATCCAAATTGCGCCGCTGTCTTTACCTGTAAAATACGATAAATAATAATAATAATAATAAATAAATGTATAGAATAAAATTATATATATATTATATATAGTTATTTATATAAATTTATATATAATCATCCTAAATAGGAGTTAAAAATTGGAAATAATTAGATTGAAAATTTTGGAATAATTTTATGATATTATTGGATAAGTTTGTGGACTAATTGACACAAAATGGATTAGTTTGAAATTATTTAAGAAAAAGTTCAAAATTTAGAAATTAACATATATATATATTATATATATATATTTATTTATATAAATCTTTTCCCTTGTACATAGTGCCCTAGCCCTCACCGCCGCAACTCCCGATCTTTTTCTCTTCCTCTCGCCCCGATCACCCTCGCCCCACTCGCGATCTCCTCGTTGCATCCTCGTCACAGGAGGCAGCGCCACCGGCCAGAGTACGGGACTCGCCGTGTCTCCCCCTTCTTCGCCGCACCGAGGGAAATGCCGACGCCTCTTCTTCAATCGAAGCCCTGTGCCTCGCCTCCCTTTCTCTCGGATCGCCTACACCAAGATCCGCCGCCGGCCGAGCCAGCCTTGTGGCGAACTCTTTCCTTGGCTCTTCCGGTCGTTTCCCCCGCCGGAGCTCGGGTGCTCTTGCTCACGACAGCCGAAGCAACGACACCGCAGACGCCGCCTCCCTCCGTATCTGATGCCGCTACACTTCTCCATCACGCGGATCATTGTCGTTGGTTTTTTTTTCTCTCGCCACGACCCAGGTGCCGCCGCTGCCTCAAGAGAGGCCAGATCTCGAGCAAACCATCACCACTGATCTTCCTTAGCCTCAGGTAAATTTTGTTGCCAGTTTAGTTAAGGACATGGATTTGGTCAGTAGGGTTTAAATCGATGGACGATTAATATGAGTTCATATGAGTTGGTGTATTTAAATCGATGGACGATTAATCTGATCAGTTATAAAATTAATGAATGGATTAGGTAATTTAATTGTGACATGAGGTTTATTGTTCTATTTTGTTTTGTATTAACTGTTGGTTAGGTTTATTCCGAACTTGTTTAATGTCAACAATTTTTTTTTTTTGTTCTAGAGGACATCAAAAATAAATCGAGAAAATGGGAGTAAAAAACGAGGGATTCATGCACAAGGACGAACAAATATTCCCTCATTGGAAGATAAATTTGTATGTATTTATTTGATCAATTTGTTATGTTAATATCAATTTGTATGTATTCGAGCTATTATTATTTGCATATTCAATCTAAAATGATTTTTTTTTACTTAGATTCAGGAAAATAGTAGAAAACCAACTCGCATTGAACTATTTCATCTCAGTCGACAAAGTAAAAAAAAGGAGGTGCTCTTGTTGATGATGAAGCAATAAGAGTTGAGGTAATAATTGTTTTAACTTTTCGAAATAACTTTTCAATATGCTATTTATTTTATTGACATAATTTTTGTGTTAGGATGAATTAAATAGAGTGCAATGTCATCTCCGAGACAAGCCTGAGAGAACGCAAATAACAGAAGTACACGAAGATGCATTTGGTATCCATTTAGAATTTTATTTTTATTAAAATTACTAAATATTATACAATATTAATTATATATTTTTATTCAGGGAAGTATTTGGGTCAGAGCATTCTGGTCATGTTCGATGTTTAGGAGCTGGTGTATTACCTAGCCAAGTTTTCCCAGAGCAGTGTAATCGAAGAATAATTTTTAGACAAGATAATCTTCCTACTTCCGATGTTAATGATAAGTTGCGAGAAATGGAAGAAAAAATGAAAAATATGGAAGCACAAAGACAGACAGAAATGGAGCGGATGAGGCAAATGCATGAACAACAGATTCAAAATTTTACCAATGTCATCCAAAGTATGATATCTGGAATTGCTGGGGATCTCGTGAGCCTGATTATTACCTACACAGGTAGTCACATATTGAATACTAATGTTCAAAAATACTTATATAGAAGCATGATATATTAAATTAAATTTATTTTTCAGATGACAATTATCTTGGCAGATGTTATACGACAACATAGAAGTTCTCCATCAAATACACATGAAAGTGGTCATAGATCTCCTCCAGTATCAGAGCTAGATAAAGATTAGATAGAATTTTGAAAAAAAAATTATTTGTCTAATGTTAGTACTTTTAGTAACTATTGAATTTGGAACATTATGACTGTTATTTTATATTAGCATTTGGAGTACTCGTATTATTGTTTTGGAGGATAATTGTTTAATAATGTTATATATTAATTTGGTGGATTGAAATATTAAATATCATGGTTTGAACAATTCCTAAATTTAAAGCTTTAATAGTGTTTTGATGTGCTCTTATTCCCATATTTAGGAGCGGTTTAAAACCGATCCTTAATTTTAAGTATTAATAGCATTTTGAAATCGCCCTTATATCCATGATGTATAGAAGCGGTTTAAAACCATTCTAACACCTAAAGGGTTTTGCAGCAGTTTGAACCGCTCCTAAATTTATAACTACAGAAGCGGTCTGAAACCGTTGTTATATGTATAATGTGTAAGACTGGTTTCAAACCGTACCTAAAAAGTAAAAATAGGAGCGGTTTTATAAGTTTTACCAACGGTTAAGAAAACCGCTACTATAAGATATAGGGACGGCAATAAGAGGAGCGGTTTTCAAACCGTTGGTAAAAGTGTAGGAGTGGTTGATAACCGCTCTTGAAAGTCAAAAAAACCACTCCTATATGTGTTTTTTTTTGTAGTGAATAAACCACAGACACAATCGAATTGTGAATTATTGTTCACTCTCCTCCCTCTAGTGACGTCATTGGTCTCAACACTTCATTTAACACCTACAATATTAATGTTAATGTTAATATTAAGCATCCATCTAAACATAAAATGAGTCTAACTTAAATGATTTTCAAATGCATCTAAATATGGTCGATTCGTTTATTTTGAGTGTGTGTGTATATTTTCAATTAGGATGGGTGATTTTCAAAAATTTTAGATATTAGTATAGATCAATTTTTACCATCCAAAGCTTAAATTCGAATTTAAATAGCTGAAACAACTTAAATGAGTATCTCAAATATCTACATTTATTATTGGAAATCCCTAATTGTCAACTTTTGAACCTAAATTTCACCGTTTAGGCCTTCATCCAAGTCTTTGAAGATTTTATTACTATTTTAGTAATTTTTATTTTTATGGTATTTATGATATTTTTAGTATTTTTGATATTTATAAGTTCTATTTTGTCTAAATCAACGTCTTGTTAAGTTTAATCTCTGTCAAGAGATTTTTTTTGAAAAAGATCTCTTTTATTTCTTTATAAGATTGAAATTGAAGTTCATATTTTAGGATTTCTTTCCTTTCTTAGTCTTAGGGTTTATAGTCAATATAAATATCTAATTAGCTATGAGAGAATTAATCTTTTATTGATAAGAAAGATATCTATTTTTGATGGCTTCTCTTCTTATTTTTTCCTCGATTCTCTCTTCTTGTCAGCGATAATGGCTATCCTGCTCTGTATCACATTCCCTCTTCTCCAAATATATGTGTGTGCGGTTATAATATTATGCATACAAAAATTTGCAAATCAAAAAAATATTCTAAGTTTATATTGAATTTACACGATAAAATTCTTAAAATAACATTTCCATATATATACACTAACAAAACTCTACCTTAGACAATTCACTACATTCTTGCCAAGCCAATCAATCTACATTTGAGGACAAGCTTACAAAATATGACAAGCAAGTTGCTGAAAGGCATTCTTCTCAAAAAAATTTTAATCTCCACGTCTAGCTATTGCAATCTGATTAATCCGGTAGGTGGACGGTCGAATTTCATAAATCGATTACCAAGTAAATTTAAGAAGTATAGGTAGACTACGAAGAGGTCTCTGGTTGAAAATTCGTGGGTGTTTGAAAATTTTCAACCTAAGATTTGAACCCTCGTTTCACAGGAAAGATCTTACCACTTTACCACCTTATCATGCCCGAGACGCTTATCTTGTTTATTGTTATTATTATTATTATTATTTTGGTAATTCATATTCATCTCATCGAGCTGATTAATTCAAGATGTGATAGGTCTGATCCCACAGAAATTTCTCCCCGGTCAATAAAATAAATCTGAAAAACATCAAGTAACCCGATAATCACAGTCAAATTTTCTAGAATTCATTATGTTAGGCAAATGCCCTTACCAAAAATTGATCCTAGATGTTTCTATTAGTGTCATTATTACCTTATCACTGGAGTTGTGTCCTCACTAGACTTGTGTCCTTCCAAATGAGGCGCGAATCCTGGGACGCTGAGCTTTTAGACGGTCTATTGCGAGCGCTTTCCGATTTATCTTGGCGGCCGGTGGGAAACTTCCGTGAAGCCGAGCCGGGCGCCCGAGGTTGGTTGGAAAAACCTCGTTAATCGTTTTTTTTGTTTTTTGTTCCTTACCTTAGCCTTAGCTAATTGGGTCAAATTACTACACTGATTTCTCGTTCTACTGCTCGTGGCTGCCAGGCCCAACAAATATTTATTAGCCCACCCAATTGGACTCTATAAATGCTGGCGTCAGAAGACTACTTCAGTTTTTTGGTCCAGTACGAAGACCTACTTTATCAATTGTCCAACGAACCCTTAATAACAAATTTATAATGATTTTTTTTCCCAACTTCGTAGTATAGTCAATTACGGAAAATATGTACATATTAAATTTTTTATTGAAGTTCTAAAGGTTTTTTTTAATCGAGAAAAAAAATATTAGTAACATATTTCTCAAGCCAAAATTCATTAAAAGAATTTTCTGTTCTTTGTGTGGACGGGAAAAAATAATTAAAGATTATGATACTCTGGATGTTAAATATCAATTATTAGATAATAGTTGAATTAGGGATGACCGATTTGATTTCGTGGAAATTTATTATCGCTCATCAAAATTATTGGAAAAGTACATGTAGAGATTTGTTCTGATAGTTAATATTCTCAAATCCGCTATTTATTAAGAAGAAATTTTCAATAATATGTAGTAATTGATCTCGAATTCTAGATCTCAAATTTTTCATTGGAGGATCTAATTGTAACACTAGCCAATGTTGAGTATCAAGATCTTTGATGAAAACATTTGACAAGTCTCAAGAAAGATTATTAGAAGGGGAGATCAAAATGAACCTGACAAGACCCTTCGGATGTTCAAATCAGACCTTACAAAAAAAGATAGAAGAAAATAAAAGATGAACGAACAATAGGATAGTAAAGAGTTGTTTCTGGTCCCCTTTAATAAGGATGCATTTCTTCCCTCGCCTTTGAAAGACGCATCCTCTTGGTGATCAGCTCTTGAGTAATCAGAATTCAGAACTGGATGTGACTAAGACAAATGCGACTTAGTTTATTCGGCAGTGGCCGACTTGACTTAGAGCTTAAATTTGACTTGATCGAATAAGTGTTGAATATTATTATTATCTTTATTAGATGAGTTTATTTATAAATTGCACATGTAAATATAATCTGAGTTCTTGAAGTGATCTAACTTATGTTTGGGTTTCAAATTATTAGATGCGAGTTCAATGTATAAAACCCTTTAGATCAATCTGTAATTATCTATGGGCGGATAACAAATTGAATTTTATATAAAGGGAGGTTCTCAAGAGTTTAAGTGATCCATCTTAACCTAGTTTCTTATTCCCCATTGACAAGAAATTTTATGACACCGTCAACCCTAAGCCCCTTAGAAGATCCTCCATCTTCTTTCCGCTGCATCTTCTTCTAAGTAGATCAAGTCGACGACGCTATGACAAGGACAATGACTTTTTAAGGAGGTTTCTTGTCTTTCGATTTATATCTTTTATTCTTGTTATGTTATAATTCGATGAAATAATAGATTCATACTCATATATTTTATATATTTTTTTAAAATTTTATTTTATTTTTAAAATTAATACTGTTAGGAGAAAATCTAAATTTCATCGTTAAATTCATTTAACTTGACTCAAACTCGATTTGAATTTTGGCTTGGACCGTACCACGTCGTCCTGCTATAAAAGGTTGTTGGCAGCGCTTGCCAACATCCAACTCCTTTCTTTTTCTTTCCTCTCAGATCTCCCCGAACGTCGTGAGGTGGTTCGTAGGCTCGTTGCAGTTCTATGCGTGCTGCGTCTCAACAACAAGTGGCACGACAACGACGAGTCATGGTGGACTGGTGCAAAGGGCGGTGGATTGAGGAGGCCAGCTAGAGATGGTTGTAACGACGACTACCTAGCTCAAGCTCATATATAGAGAAGATGAGATGATTCGGTTAGCAAGGAAGAGACAAGCTGAGGAAGGAGCTATGGGCTAGGCAAGTTTTCAACTAATTAATGAAAAGCATTTTGAAACAAAAGGTCCTCTTTGATAACAATTTTTTTTAAAAAAAATAAAGGCCTGTTCGTGTGAGCGATCTAGTTCATACGTATTAGCCATCCGATGCCCACGAAGCCCCACTTCAGCCACGCGGACGCGGACGCGGACGCAGCTCTTCTCTTATATACGCATGTAATTGATTGTCCTTTTCGCGTCTCAAAACCGGACGCGTGTGTCGGTGTTCTGACAGTAAAAAATTAAAAAAAACGTCACGTCGATGATACCAGTATGTTCCGTCTATCGGAAAGTAAAATAAATTACGAGAATTTCATATAGCACATTAAAAAAATTGAAATAATCAGTGAAATGTTCAGTATTTATGGGAATTCGATCCTATTGACATCAATATATTTGTACAAATCTAACTATGCACTCATGGAGATGTATCTGTCTTATTCAGCCATGCATGCATTATACGCATCTGATCATGTTTTGAAATTAGTGAGATTAAAAAAATAATTATCTAGATTTTTGTAATTTCGGACGATTGATCTAATTTTGTAAAAATTTTGATTGATCCTTAAAATAAATCAAAAATATTCATGATAAATAATTTAAAATAAATCGAAAAATATTCATGATGAACGATTTAAAAGTTCAATATCCTAAAGTTCATATCTTATTTGAAGAAAAAATTCTTATAAAATATATTATAATTAGGAATCGAATCGTGGATATCTAAAATGATAACTAATCGCCTTCCGACTACACTCCCAAAGATAAAGTTAGTGAGATCTAGGTAGCAAAATTAGTGAGATCTATTAAAAAAAAAAAAAAGATGAAACGCTCGCACCCAGTGCCCCCGCCAGCCCGCCCCAGGACCAACACGGAGGAGGTAAATCACGGTTATCACTGGTATGGTGAGGCATCTGGGGTCGAGAGAATTTAATGCCAACAGACCAGAGTTTTATCTCTATGTGTAACTGGTGATTCTCGATCCTGAGACCTCCGATTCAAGCAGCATACGTCTTATCATCCGATCCAGCCCATGAGGGCAAAATTAGTGAGATCTAGACTATCGATGAGGTGGTGTTGCTGTTGATCAGATCGTCATTATCAAGAGGAATGAGAATGTACTATCTCGATCTTGATGAGGAGTATATTATCTTTAATATTGACTAGGTTGTAAAGCTTTCAAAGAAGAATGTGAGATGTTATCGTCACCGAAAGAACTTGCAAAAGTGTGAAGAGTAAAAGAGTGAGACATGAAATTTAAAATAATGATTTATTTTTATTCCTCATAAAGTAAGACATATATATAAATATAAAATTAAATTAATTCCAATCATAGCAAATAATTAATAAAATATTCTAAAACTAATTATTACCTAATCTATGAAATTTATAATTATCTCATAATATTTACAAAGTCATTGTAGAAAATTAAATAATTACGCAATAAATTATTTTCTCTAATATGTCAAATCCAATATAAGAAATTAAATAATTATGTAATAAATTATTTTCTCCAATGAGGGGTTAGAATGGAGATCGGGTTGTCCCGATCTTCCACTCTGATGCTTAAGTCGATCTCCGACGATGGAAGACGAAGAAGATAAATAGTGTAGTAAAAGAATGTAAGATATGTCTTTGTATGCACGCGCATACCTTGGCCTATTAGAGCAGGACTTTTTATAACCTGAAAGGAGATATCACATCATTAAAAAAAACACTCCTATAGATATCACATTATTAAAAAAGACACTCATATAGGAGTGGTTGTTTATGAGTGATTTTAATACTGCTCTTGAAAATATACCAATTGGATCAGTTTGAACTCAACCGTTTTTATTGTCTGACCTATAGGAACAATTTTGAAATCGCTCTTGTTAAATAGTTTTAGCATCGGTTTGAAAAAATCGCTACTATAAACCATTCTTAATGATACAATTATTAGAAGCAATATTGAAACTGTTGATATTGGATACTTTTAGTAGCGCGCGGTTCTAGGTCAAACGTTGTTACTAACCGTTTCAATTGCTCTACCCACTTCTAGTAGTAGTTTTCAAACCGCAAATATTGGATTCTTTGAATAGAAGTTTGTGGAAAGTGTTGCTTAAACCACTTATGTTGTCATGCCCCCAGAGAGGAGCCGCTGAATTGATATAAAATCGAACAATACTTTCCCTGTACGTTAAACAATATGATTCCTCGATATAGGGCCTACACGACCATCTCATCATCCTCAGCCAACATAACTGGAAATATAATATAATAAAAATAAAATACATCATAACAAATGAAAACGTGTGCTGGCACGACTTACATCACAAACCTACAATCATAAGTTCCTCTGGAGCACACAAAGCACACCAACACAAGGTATAGGACAAATATAAATCCATGGAAACCAAAATAAATAAATAAATAAAGTCACCACAAAGACAAACCAAAAATCGGAGTGTCTCAACGAAAGAGGACTGGCTGATGGGCTCTCTCTTGACGACTCCAAGTACATCTGCCTGTAAACAGAAAACATAACAAAAGATTGCAAGTCCAAGGGGACCCCACGAGTATATAAATAGATAGATATGCATGGTCGTATAAAGGATAAACAAAGGCCATACAGAAGTTAACAGATACAGCCTCGTAGAGAAAATAAGAATACATGATCGGTAACTACATGTAGTATATACCCATATCAAACTCACCTGCGGGGTATAAAGATCATAAATCCCCGAACCTGAACGGTCACCAGACTATAAGCAAATAAAGTATCTCCTGTATATGCATGTCATCCAAATGCAGCAATTATAGCTCAAACAAGTGCAACAAACACAAACAAATGTAATCTATGCAATCGTGCACATGATGCAATAACATGGTCACCCCTGACGCCAGTTAGCCACCATCACCGGTCATGGGTGAGGTCGAGTGGATAGGGCTATGACAACTATATGCACTCTGTCGTCACTGCTCCTGAGTGACCGAGTGGACAGGATGCTGACAGAGGACACTCTCCTACCCCAAGTCATATGAGGGAGCACACTCTCCTACAACAAGTCTAGATCGAAAGTAAACTAAAATGTGCGGCTAAACAATTGCCTATTTAATTACAAAAATTAAATACTATCTAGCCTCGTCAACCCCAAGGATTCAAATAAATATTACAATCATGCACACACAATCACATACAAACATAGTAAGCCATAATAGTCGGATCTCATGTCTGCAACCAAAAAGTTAGCCTACATCCTACTATTATTCGGCATAATATAATACATGATAAAGTGCATAAAAGTAACTAAATTCTAAACACACAAAATCAGAAACCATTGGCTTTGATACCAATTGTTGCTTTCGACGGTTGTTCGCATGGGAATCCTCTCCATGTCCCCGGATTAAAATTTCATTAATCGAAACTAATCTTAATGGAGAACAAATTCCCAACCAATTATCGACTCATCATTGTGCTAACCGATTCGAGTGACCGCTTGAACATACTTGTTGTTCAAGCAATCTAACTCGTCTAACCGATTAGCTGCGGAATAGATGATGAATGGATCGCCGATTTTTGTATTTATCATCGGGGTCCTAGATAATTATCAACATGAAATATAAACATATGATAATTAAACAAGATCAAAGGAACCAAACAAGAAATTATACCTTCTTGTTTACCTCACGATCTTCTATTGTATGCCCCAACCTCTTCTTGGACGTCATGTGGGCGGCGATCTTCCAAGAAACGAAGTCACCAAGGCACCTCCTTCTCCCTTCTAATTGCACCGAAACCCTAGAAGTAGGAAGTGGTCTTCTTCTTCCCTTGTTAGTGTTGGATCGGGTTGGACCGGCTAGAGGGGGGTGAATAGACGGGGAAAAAAATTATAAAAGTGGAGGCACTCGTCTTTAAAAAAGAAACTTGGTTGCAACTGAGAACGTTGCTTCCAAGGCAGTGGACGCTCAATAAAAATCTCCTTGTGGCGGAGAAGCCTTACAAAAATAGCACGCTAGACTTTTAGAGAGTTTACAAGAGAATTGAATTAATTGAATGAATTAAAAGGTTGAAACTCTAAGCCTATTTATAGCCTAAGAGAATAAATCTGGATTGTTGATCGTTGAGGTATTTTCTCTTGGCCGTTGATCCATGGATGTAATCTGGATGGCTGATCTTGGATGGGATTAAACTGCATCCATTGGATCTGATTAAAGGATAAAGTTATCCTTTAAGAGATAACTTTGTCTTCTGCTCGCAACAGATAAATAACTTTATCATTTGCTCGCAACAACTTTAATCATATCTCTTCTTTATCCCAGTCGGTAAGATTGGTGATATATGTAGGCGAGGTTGCTAGTTCGAATCTTCACAGCAACAAATAGAATTCTTTTTGTTTCAGGTGCCTGGTTTGACTTGGTCAAACTGACCAGTCTTTTGGTTCATCTTCTGGGTGATTTCCGGCCAACCGGAGTTAGGCTCACCCGAACCCGACTCCGGCCTTTCGCCCCTCGAGCGTCCTTCCTCCCGGCTTCTCGTCCCTCGGACACCGCGCACGTCCTTCTCGCTCCACCGGCGTACTCTTCCGCAGCTTCCGCGTCCCTCGGATTGTACCGAGCCCGTCGGCTCACTTCCCCGCACAATCCTTCTCGTTCGCTACGTCTTACGCTCGACTTCCTCCGTACCTAAGCTCCTGCACACTTAGCAGAGGGATTAAACATACCAGGACGTAACTTAAATCGGTTGATCACATCAAAATCAACCAGGGATACTTACAATCTCCCCCTTTTTGATGTGCATCAATCCGAGTTAAATTAGAGTAATCAAAATAATAAAAAAAATATACATAATAATGTAAACAGTTTAAGTTCAAAAAAAAACATAAATTTCAAGTAAATTAAAATTCTACCCCTTAACTTAATACTATTCCTCCCCCTTTGATCACATCAAAAAATTGGGAAATATAAGTAGGAAAGAAAAAAATTTTTTGAGTGCGATAAAAAATTTTCTAAGTGAAAAAAAAATCGCGTTGCCATAGATTTTTCAAATTTTAAAATGACATATTTTTACAGTTAATTCCATTTTTTTTTTAAAAATGACTTAAATAAAATCTAATTTTTTTTAATAAAATCCATAGCTGATGAGGAGTTCCAAAAATAAAATCGAATCCTGTCAAAATATTTTTCTATCAAATTTTGAAAAAAAATCATATTTCGATAAATAATTCATAAAAAATCAAAAAAATCTGAATATTTTTATTAAAGTCGAAGATGAAGATATGAGTTTGGACAAAAATTTTGAGTTTTAAATTCGTTCGTCAAGTCCAAAAATGACAAACCAACACATAAGAGTTCTTGAACAATAAAATTTAAAAAATTGGAAACAATACTTCGAAAATTTTGAAAAAAATTGTAATGAGTCTTTCCTCTAAACTCTTAATTTCAAATTTCGAGGGAAAAAATATTCAAAAAATTTTGAAAGAAGTTCCAGTAGATAGACAGCATAATTGTGCATAAAAAAAAATAAAGGCATAATTTTTGTTAGAGAAACACAATGAACACATTTATAATAACAAAAAAATTCAGTTTAATACAAATTTAGGAACCCAAAATAAGTTCTTGTCTACATGATTAATTAAAAACTTAGGCGGAATATAGCTTTTAGGCACATTTTTAAATTGACCCTTATGATTTTTAAAATACCAATTTAAATTATCAGGAAAGCTATTTTTCTTTTGGCGTAAATGTGCAATATCAAGTTCTAATTTTTGCACTAAGTTTTTCAAATTACCATTTTCATTTTTTAAAATTTCAGAAGAGAAAGTAAGTGCCAATTCATTTTTCAATTTCAAATTTTCTTTTTCTAATCTACAATTAGATTTAAACAAGGCTTTAACTCCTGCATATAATTGATCATGAGGAAGAAAACAAACCTCACTTACCGGGTCGCTTTCGAAAAGCGAGGTTCTTTCTTCGTCGTCAGTTTCTTCTGACATCTCTCCCCCTTCATCAGTGCTCCCTTCTTGATGATTTGCCATTAACGCAAGTCCCGCGTATTCTTGACCTTCTGATTCCTCTGACGAGGACTCGTCCCAAGTGGCCTTCAGTTTTGGCTCTGAGGTACTTTCATGCAATTCTAGGAATTTCTCCCAGAGCTCTTTTGCCGAGTTGTAATTTTCGATGCAGTTAACTTCTTGCGCGGGAAGAACAGCTAGTAGATGAAATTCAGCTTTGACATTTGCTTCAAAGTCTGATTTCTCCTTCTTGGTCCATGATTCTATTTCTTTATCCTTGCCGTTGTTGTCTTTAGGAACTGAAAAATCATTTTTCATAATTATTAGCAATTCAATATCAGTTTTAAAAAATACCTGCATTCGGCACTTCCACATCGCGAACTCCCCCTCAAACTTCGGCGGGTAGATTACGGCTCCAACCATTTTTCTTGAAATTGCTGCAGTCGGTGATTAGTCCTTTTACGACGACCTTGGCTCTGATACCACTTGTTGGATCGGGTTGGACCGGCTAGAGGGGGGTGAATAGACGGGAAAAAAATTATAAAAGTGGAGGCACTCGTCTTTAAAAAAGAAACTTGGTTGCAACTGAGAACGTTGCTTCCAAGGCAGTGGACGCTCAATAAAAATCTCCTTGTGGCGGAGAAGCCTTACAAAAATAGCACGCTAGACTTTTAGAGAGTTTACAAGAGAATTGAATTAATTGAATGAATTAAAAGGTTGAAACTCTAAGCCTATTTATAGCCTAAGAGAATAAATCTGGATTGTTGATTGTTGAGGAATTTTCTCTTGGCCGTTAATCCATGGATGTAATCTGGATGGCTGATCTTGAATGGGATTAAACTGCATCCATTGGATCTGATTAAAGGATAAAGTTATCCTTTAAGAGATAACTTTGTCTTCTGCTCGCAACAGATAAATAACTTTATCATTTGCTCGCAACAACTTTAATCATATCTCTTCTTTATCCCAGTCGGTAAGATTGGTGATATATGTAGGCGAGGTTGCTGGTTCGAATCTTCACAGCAACAAATAGAATTCTTTTTGTTTCAGGTGCCTGGTTTGACTTGGTCAAACTGACCAGTCTTTTGGTTCATCTTCTGGGTGATTTCCGGCCAACCGGAGTTAGGCTCACCCGAACCCGACTCCGGCCTTTCGCCCCTCGAGCGTCCTTCCTCTCGGCTTCTCGTCCCTCGGACACCGCGCACGTCCTTCTCGCTCCACCGGCGTACTCTTCCGCAGCTTCCGCGTCCCTCGGATTGTACCGAGCCCGTCGGCTCACTTCCCCGCACAATCTTTCTCGTTCGCTACGTCTTACGCTCGACTTCCTCCGTACCTAAGCTCCTGCACACTTAGCAGAGGGATTAAACATACCAGGACCTAACTTAAATCGGTTGATCACATCAAAATCAACCAGGGGTACTTACAATTAGCACCGAAACCCTAGAAGGAGACTCTTTTTCTTTGCGCTGTCGACCAAGGGGAGAAGAAAGGAAGAATAAGAAGATTAAGAAGAAGAGAAGAAGCCTCTTCTTCACCAACCCTAACCGGCCAACCCCTCTCCTCTTCTTCTTGCTTGCGGCGCCAATACCACCAAGAAGAAGAGTCCTCTCCTACTTTGCGCCGTCGCTTCCTCTCCTTCTCTTGCCGCAACCCACAAAAGGAGGAAGTAAATCCCTCCCTTAGCTTTAGGTCGCTGGCTTCCAAGAGGAAGAAGAGAAGAAGTGTGTAGAAGAAGAAGGAAAGGAGTCTTTCCTCCTTCTTGCCGCCGGTGCAACTTGACCTAGGAGAGAGGATGAGAGAAAAGAGAGAGAGACTCTAGGGTTCTCTTGGTATGCCTTGGTCTCATGACACATGAGGTATTTATAGGCTACAATAGGGACCATGAGGAGAAGTTGGGTCTTGGCCACCTAATGGATCAAAGCTCGATCCATTAATGATGATCCAATCCACTAAAGGATCGCCATTGAACTACCTCACCAACCACCATAAATAAATATGGGCTCCACCTATTATGTATACAAAATCTCCCCGTGTTTAAGATATCGAATGTCCATTAATTAATTAAATTACTGATAATTTAATTAATTAATATCTAACTCTATAAGTAGTACCACTCAACCTTACCATCATGTAGGACCAAGTCCACCTGCAGGATTTTCATGATGAACTTTATGAGCTCCTCAAGGGGGCATCATCAACCTGACTCACCAGGACACGGTTTCCTTTTATAATCAATGACACACCGTGTAAATAATATTATTTCCCAACTTACTGGGTTTATCGATTTAACCAATAAATCTCGCCCACTAGTAAATCAAAGAAATAGATATTAAGTACATGTGTCCGTTATTATATCGAGGTTAAGAGCATGTACACCATAATATCTGAGGTCTGATCCAATTATATAGTCAGTATAAATTGAATCACCTCTATATCGGTCTTGCTCAATACACACAAAGTGTACTAGTGTAATTCTATGGTCAAGATAAACCAATACCAAATTACACTACAAACATGCCAATGGTTTGTCCAAAACCATCTAGGTTGTGAGCCTCTACTTATACTCTATAAGGGACTGATAACATGATCTTCTGTGTGACACTACACACAATGTTATCTACAATGTAAAGTATTAGACAATATGCACACATATAATAAATATAAAATGCAAACAATGATCATGTGATTCTCATTCTAAAATGTAGATGCTCATACAAAAACTAGACTTTTAGTATACATCCTAACAAATACTACGTATACTCGCTAGAATTAGAGTATCAAGCATAGAGACTGTATTGAAAATAAATTTAAATATGTCAAAGGGTCAAGCAATAAGTATGAAGTAGGATAAACAAAAGACAGATAAAGGTACATCCTACTACTATCCATAAAAAAATCATATATAGAAATTTAAAATATCTACAGAGATAAGTCATAAGGTACTCGCCTCCAAAGTAGTCCAAATCAGAAAAAGAAGCCTCGCGCCACGTATCTGAAACTGATCAATATCATGTGATTCTCATTCTAAAATGTAGATGCTCATACAAAAACTAGACTTTTAGTATACATCCTAACAAATACTACGTATACTCGCTAGAATTAGAGTATCAAGCATAGAGACTGTATTGAAAATAAATTTAAATATGTCAAAGGGTCAAGCAATAAGTATGAAGTAGGATAAACAAAAGACAGATAAAGGTACATCCTACTACTATCCATAAAAAAATCATATATAGAAATTTAAAATATCTACAGAGATAAGTCATAAGGTACTCGCCTCCAAAGTAGTCCAAATCAGAAAAAGAAGCCTCGCGCCACGTATCTGAAACTGATCAATATCCTGTATCAAAGGATGCTGTCTTAACTATCATAACAAATGTTAATTAGCTAAACATAGCTACAACCCCAATAAGAACAACCTCCACTTTATCGAGTCCACTACATCGATTAGCTCCTATACACCAGCTCCAACTAAGAACAAACCCATCCAAGACATAATCAACTCCAAGGTCCCCTTTTCAAGAACTCAAGACTTATTCCCTAAAATGATCAACACCAACCATCAAGTGATTTACACATTCACTTGCAAATTTTATACCAAACCTCACACCATGTATCCCATGGCATACCACTTTCAGACCATGGAATCAACCACTCAATCACTTATCTTTCTAAATTGATCCAACAGGGATCACACGACAAAGCACCATCTCAAGATTAAAGACAGCAATCCCATATGCAAATCTGAAACACAAACCACCCTGATGAGATTAGCAAACCCAAAAGCCTAATCCCATTGAAGAACTCAACAGATCAACCAAAAACAAACAAACTAAAACAAAACAATAATAGGAGCTACCCAAAACTGAATTGCTATTGTACACATTGTTCTGGAAGTGAATGACGGGATGATGAATCACCAAATCGTAGCCCACGATGACGATGACGGGGAGAAGATGTCGGTGCCTGTGAAATTAACACGAGCGTAAAGGAGATGCACCAGAAAAAGTTTCGGTGGAACCCTCTCCGACGTTCAAGTCAGAACTCCTTCTTTTCGGGAGGAAAACAAGGAGCCAAAGTATTTGAGTTCTAAAAACTTCCCCCTTTATCTGAGTGTCGAAGCATTTATATACCTAACGCCTCCCCCCCCCCCCCCCCACGTATCTCCACCTCCTCCTCCACATTTCCTGGTTATCGGTTATTAATAGTTGTTCTCCTCTCCATGATGACTGATAACGACCACCATGACTATTAAGACGATCATTACCATGTGTTACAAGTAATAATTACCTACTGAATTTCCTATTCTAGAATGAGGGGAGGGTACTTGAAGCTTTGCTCTCCTATCTCTACGCTGCTCTTTGGGCTCTACTATCCCGAGTCAGTCTCAGAGTCTTATCTTCCGGACTAACCTCGGGGGCCTTCCTCCATTCTCCCGAGATAGTCTCGAGAGCTCGATCCCCCGGTCTGACCTCAGGGTCTTTCCTCCATCCTCCCGAGATAGTCTCAGGAGCTTGAGCCCCTGTTCTGACCTCGGGTCACTAGCTTGGTGGGGCCTGCCACGTAGCTTTCCTGTGCCATGTGTCCTCCCTGATTACTCATCCCTATCACAAGTCCCCCCTTCAAGTTTTATCGAAGGAAGTGAGACTGACTGATTAGGTTGGTGGCACAATGAGAGGAAGTACAGTATCTGCGGGGCCCATATTATCATTCCTTCTTCTTTAATGACTTGTCGGGTCCTAGGAATCGAAACATTCGTCCCTTGGCCCTAGGGCTGTAATCGAACCGAGCCGAGCCAAATACATGAGAGTTTGAGTTTGGTTCGTTTATTATCGAGCCGAGCTCGAGCTTAATTTATCGAATATAGTGATGGCTCGCGAGCATATTCCAGCCTAATCGAGCCCTAAACGAACTTACCAAATATAAATTATTAATTAAATTATTCATCAATTTATTGAAAAAAAATAAATTATATATTCTAAAAAATATAAAATATTTACTAAAATCTATGATTTTATTCATACAAATGAGCTTTATTGGATATTTTATATTTATTAAATGTAAAAGTGTCAAAATTATATATTTAATGTTAAATATTAATTTTATATTTTATGAACTAGCTCACGAGCTTATTAACGATTCAAAGGTGGATCCGCCACCTCAGCGACCCCCTGGTCTCTGCCCCATGAGGTTTAAACGAGCTTATTAACGAGCCTGTTCACGAGCTAACGAGCCGAATACTGCTGAGTTTGAGTTTGGTTCGTTAATATTAACGAGCTTCTATCGAATCGAGCTCCGAATAGTTCACAAGCGGCTTGATTCATTTACAACCCTACTTGGCCCGAGGCAGTCATTCGAGTTAATCCAAGAGTCTTTACGAGTTCCAAGGCCCTGTAGTGATGCTTATTCATCTCCCATTAAGGGCGCATGGGGTATATTAATGGCGAGAAAATTTTCTTGCGAACGGATTACTGCCACGTGGCAAGGTCCTTTCTACATGATTTCACTCCGATACGGTTAGTCAGGTCATACCAACCAACGACTATAATGAATTGTGACGCCTCGAGATTTGCAATTCATACCATCCACACGTCGTGTATCTATTCCTTCGTACGATAGCTGCTCCTTCCCTATAAAAAGAGGAGGCAGAAGCAGCCTTCCGTCTTCTTGCACCGCCGACTATCAGAACATGCGCCTCCTGTCTTTGCCTGCTAAAGTTTCTCTTGCTAGAGCTTCTCCTTCTCATGTAAGTCATATCCGCCTCTATCTTCTTCTTTTCTCCAATATCATGGGCAAGGAAGGAAAGGGAAAGAAAAGTCAGGGTAAGAAGGAGAAACCTGAAGGGGAGGGGGCGTATCATCCGGAGTGGTACGAAGTCACTTCGTCAAAGGTTAAACCTAATACCCTGAGGGTCTCTTGTGAGGCCTATGTCATTCAGGTGGAGTTAGAAATCAGGGTTCCTAGGATCGACCAGTCTCTGGTAGAACCCCCCCCCCCCTTAGTGTTTTACACCATCTTCCTAGGGCAAGTAGAGTTCGGCCTTCATTTTTCGATTCCTCCTTTTTTTCATGGTCATCTCAAAGTATTTCGATATTCTATTGCACCAAATGGCTCAAACACCTTCGCTCAAATGGGCAAGGCGTTTTTCCTGTTCAAACTATTCAACATACTCTTGACTCCCTGTTCCTTTCATTACTTCTTCCTCCCCAACTTGGTATCTAGGGG